>LPNX011228124.1:182116-270569 GCA_001517045.1 Pseudotsuga menziesii | reverse complement strand
GGGGGGAGCGATAGAGAGAGTGATGGGAGAGATAGTGAGGGAGGTATAAATAAGGTGGAGAGAGGAGGAGTGAGGGAGGGACACACACACATACATATAGATAGATAGCGAGAGGTTTTTAGAGAGAGGGGGGGAGGGACACACCCACACATAGATATAGAGAGAGATGGAAATACAAAGGAAGGGAGGGCTAGTGAGTAAGACATATAGGGATAGTGAGTAAGGGACATGCTAGCCATAGATGTCAAAAAATTTCCTTTAGGATTCAAGTCTTGGATTTCCTCCCTTGACCATGTTGATGTCTTGATACCCATACCTAATTCTCAAAACCTATTAAAGGCATGTACATATTTTCTTGGAGACCAAGCATACCTTGAGTAGGTCAAGTGTCATTATTCAAGGAATTGTTCATTAACATGGGTTCCTCAAATATTCCTTTATGTCCTAAGGAACGATCATATCCCTTGAATCATGTGATGGAGGTCCCATACCAACTACTCAAAAACAAATAATTCCACTAACATCCATGTTCATAGTAAAAATATACCTATCATATTCCATGTGTGATTTTTTAAGGCATCCTTCCTAGCCTTAAATGCCTAGAAGACTAGTTTAGGGCCTAAGGACCTAGTTTCCTCCCCTGACCATGTATATGGCATTGATACACATACCTAGTGCTCAAAAAATCATGATGTCATCCATATCCCCATTAACAGTCATAGGATCCCCTTTCAACGTCATGTGTGGTGGTTGGAGGCATTAATTTTGGCCCTAAATGGTTAACAACCTCCTTTAAGTCCTAAGGACCAAGCGTTTCCCCCCACCCATGTCAAGGGGCCTAATATAACTACTTAGTGCTAAAAAATGTTATAATTGCACTAGCGTGCCTATTATAAGGTAAATGATACCATCGAAGTCTCTGTTGAGGTTGTTCGACACATCATTCTTGGTTATAGACGCCTAAAAACATCTTCTAGGGGCTAAGGCCTAAGTTTCCTCCCCTTATTATGTCTAAGGCCCCAAGACACATACATAGTACTTAGAAACCCATAATGGTTCCCATATATCCATTCAAATGAAAAATATTAACTTGAGAGGTCATCTATGGTGATTCAAGGTGTCAATCATGGACCTTGAGCCTAGAAGCTAGTTTACAACCTAAAATCAAAGCTTTCTCTTCCAACCATGATTAACATCTTATCCTCATACCTAATGCTAAAAAGCTCATAATCATGGTCATATCCCAACTTAATGGTTGAGGATACCCTTAAGATATCATGTGTGTTGGTTTGAGGTGTTGTTCTTGGACCTATATGTCTATAGGATTCCTTTATGGGCTAAGGACTAGGTTTCCTCCCTCAACGATGACTATGGATTTGGTCCTAGAACTAAAACCATTCTAATGTACTTCATATTCTCTCTCATATACAAAATATCACATAGGGAGGTCTAATGTGCAAGTTTGATGCCTTGTTCATGGACCTCAAGCCTTAAAAACTACCCTTAGGTCATAAGTCTTGAGTTTCCTCTCCCAACCATGGTTAAGGGACTATAAACCACACTCAGTTGTTAAATACTCCTAATGGCGTCTTTATTACAAAAAAAAGAAAAATTATTCCTAAGCTTTGATGATGCAAACTATGTTTTTTATTCGTTGTGCTAGTCGTGCACCAAACCCATTTATTATGGGTCTCCATAACACATGCACGCTTATCTTGTACATAACGCATGCACATTTTTTTTTATCTCAATAATTCGTGCGCATTTTTTAAGACTATAAACATCGCCTTGTCCCTTCCTGAAATTCATTCTTACATTATGCAAAATGCTAACAGGTAACAACGATTTTCTTTGAAGAGGAACACGGTCTCTCTATTTGAAGATTCACAATACACCAGCTCTATCATTCATTTTCTTATGCAAGTGCAACATTGAGGACAATTTTCATGGTTGATCATTATGGTGTTGGGTTATATGAACATAATTGAAGAGGAAAATCAACAATCTTGAAGAATCCCTCATTGAAGAGAACCAAAAAGAAGATCATCAACAATAATTTTCCCATGATTAAGGAGCACACAAGACGATTTTCATCACCAAGACCATTCATAGTTATGGTGAATATATACAATTGTTGAAGAAAATTAGCATGAGGAACAATTTCTAATTAGAGAGAGCAAAATTAAAAATTTAACTTTCTTTTACTTGTAATTGAGGAGCACCAAAGACAATTTTTCTCATTCATCATTATTGTGATGGGAAATATACACAATTGAGGAGGAAAATTGAAGCAGTATTGAAAAATCTATAATTCAAAAGCACCAAAGACAACCTATATTGAATTTGTCATTGTGGTGATGGGAAATATACGTAATCGAGGAAGAAAATCAACAAGGAACAAGAGACCTCAAGAAATCATTGAAGAAGAGAGATAAAAGAAAAGAATAGACATGATGAATTAGAGGCTTTCTTTGAAACTGATCCAATTCCAATTATATAGGATACCACAATTCATCTTATTAATCCACGACAAGAAAAAGGAAGCATTCACTAGAGGGGCCCTCAATTTCCACAACAGTTGATGAAAAAGCACTCCATGGCACTAATCAAGAAGTAAAGTGTAGGTTCTCATTAGGGGATGTTTCAATTGCCACATCAAGTCAAGGTAATAAGTCATCATCTCAAGATGAAGCTCATACATAATCAAAAAATGTTATGATCTCTTGTTGTTATACAAGTGATAAAATTAGAGAGGCATTGCATATAGAGCCTATTTTTTAAGAAGAAAATGTTATTGGGACCATTGAAGTGGATGTTCGAGTACCACCATCCATCTACCAGCAAGAGAATGAACGACAACAAGCTACTACTGAAACACCAGATAATCTTGGTGATGTGCTACATAATACAGTTCCAACTCCCTTACCTCCATTAGCAAGTACACGCTGAAGAACTCCAAAGCATATACATGTTTACAAAATTCTCCTCAATTCCTTAAAGGTGTGATATCTAAACATAGTATTTCTTATCAAACTCAATAGATACTTAATAAGTATTTTGATTCTAAAAGTGATGGAGATAAATGTAGATTATTTCTATCATTGTTAAATCCATGGGTATGAATATTGTTAGGAAAAAGTTAGGGATAAAGATGATAAATAAATATAGACCAAGCTCTAATATAATTAAAATATTAGTAGACGCCTTTATTAAAGTTGGTAAGAACACACATTCAAAATACTGCAATGAGGTTCATTGTGTGTTATCACAAGCAATCGTAAATAAGAACACCAGGGCCCTTCATTTTATCAAGCCTATGTCCAAAGTTGTTGATTTGAATGTAAAAACCCTCTATAAGTATTCTATTAGAAAATAACATCTTGACACAACTGGCTAGATACATTTTTGGGCCTTTATTGATAGGTTGTCATGCTGCAACATCAATCTAATTAATGCGGTAAAGGGACTAGTGAAGATTTTTTGACATGATAACACAAGGAATTATTCAAACCAGAAGGATGTACTAAAACTTAGAAGGCTTCAAAGGATTGTGAACCACTTATTAAATATCTTCTTGGTATAACGCAAATGGAATTATATGAGAAATTTAAGAATGAACACAGAGAATTGAACTTGGGACAAAGATATTTTGAGAAATGTAAGCCCTAGTATGTTAAAATAAATACTCTTTATAACACTTGTTGTTGTAGATACCATGTGAAATATGCATATTACTATGAAAAATTTGTGTACATTCATCGTGTGTTGCATACTGACCATGTGCAGGATTTCTCCATGACAATACCACCAAATTCATCAAGATAATTTATACAAAGCATCATGTACAATAGGCCTGAAGGGAAAACATACTATGCAAAATCTTGTATAGATGGAACATGCTCCAACTGTGGTGGAATTACATTATTGAGCCAGTGTCACTCATTAGAGTGGTGATAATGAATTTGGGAATATGGTTGTAGACACCAAAAGTTTAAAATACATCAACTATGAAATATTCCCTTGGAAAGAAAGAAAAAAAATACAATTGGTGACATCTCAAGTTAGTATTTATCTCTAAATTTATGTTTCAGTTATCTTTCAATCCATACTTATAATCAAAACTTATGTTGATATCATTTTTTAAAATCGGGTACAAGTAAGTGACTTCATCAAGGAAATTATTGAAAAGACGCAACAATATATTTATCATGTGCACATGGCACTATGGAAGGATGAGCAATTTAGAATTTGTAGAGATACATTTCCCAGTGGTACTATGCTTTTAGTGGTTGATTTTCCCAAGAATTCCACTGTACAACCCCAAAATTGATATTCAAAGTCATTATTATCATTATGAGCATGTTTCCTTGATGGTCCACATCACTTTTAGGCATGGCCCAAATAACAATGAAGAGAAATGAGAAATTCTAAAGGAATACCACTTCTACATAAGTGACAATAGGTGTCATGACTTCCACTATGTACATAATTGCTTCATCATGTTCTATGATCACCTGAAGGGAAGGAACATACAGATTGATCAACACTAGATTTGGTTTGATGGATGTGCTGGCCAGTTCAAAAATGTTGGCATATTTAAATGGATGCGTTCATTGCAAAAAACTTACAGGGTGCCACATATGTGGAACTATTTTGAGACATGGCATGGTAATGGAGAGAATGATGGAGACAGAGCATGTGCCAAAACATTCCTGCATAGGGAGGAATTGAAATTATCTACAGAATCGACTATTCAAGATGCTCAATATATAATCAACTAGTGCATGTCAGTAATGCGAGAGGAATCAACTATACGATCAGAATCCACAAGAAAAATACATGTGGAGAGATTTGCTTGGGAGGTGGCTGATGTTGATCGTTCACATGCATGGGAATGTAAGAGTGTTCCTAGAACCCATGGATTTCATTTAGTTCGAAGATCCGACAACTCAGAATTTGAAATATGGACTAGAAAACTTGCTTGATTTTGCTCGTCTTGTTGTAATGGTGATTGGGATGGGTGTGAACCATTGGATTGGGCTGATGGACAAGATCACATATCGCTTCCACTTGATCAACATGCAATTGTTGAGTTGAATCCATTGGAGGAAAACCAGTCATATATTTCTATATATTTTGATCATGTCTCGGATCTTATACAACCTGGTATGATGCATATCATTTACTTTATTTACTTGTTTACGTAGTCCTAAATGGACAGTAATGGCCTTGTCTCACAAGAAATATGTTTTGATCGCATACCTACTATCATATTTTGTAGGGCACATGTATGCAGTGGTTTCCTCAAAATATAGTGAATTGGGTGGGGATTATTGGTTGGCACATTGTATAGGGTGAAAGAAAACCCTCAATATGTCCATGACTGACGACGAAAAGAACCACTTCCCAATCGGGTCAATGGTTGTTGAAGGAGAATACTTGGCACAAGACAACAATGCAAGAAAGAAGGGTGGATATGTTAGTAGGGACTACAAACTAGGTGCAAGTGTGTATCATTTTACCAACCTAATCATTGGTACGAACCTCCAAGTACAAACTATGTCTAGTTGAAATTCATTGAAGGTATGATACTTCTTACCAAATGGAGAGCACAAGAGATTGATGGAGACCATCAGTATCAGAGATGATCTGGAGGGATTGGTTGTATTATAATAGCTATGATTTAGCATGGATAGGTATGTTTTACTATTATTATTGTACTTTATATTGTGTGTATGTTGCTTATCAAAATGCCAAATCTCTCTTGTATGGTGTTTATCAATATGCCAAATTTCTCAAGTGGTTTGACAAACTCTTCATATATTTCCATTCTCTTGATTTGTCTAAGCTGAAAAAACTACTCACCTTTATTAGAGTGTGGAAGGAAAAATCCCCACACTACAAAACCTACTCTAGTTAAACTCTCAAACATGGCCTTAAACACCTAGTCCTTGGACACCTATCCTCTTAATCCTAGCCTCATATTTGGAGACTCCTTGAAACAAAAATAGTGTCTAGAACCATCACGCATGGCCTCCTTCAACTTAACTAGTAGGAACACCTAACCCTAACTAGATTTTAGGGTTTAACATGCATAACCCAGTGACGTTTTAGTTGTTGCAATGAATAGTGGAAGAAAGACCCTCCCTTTCTTCACATGCATGGGAATGCAAGAGTGTGCCTAGAACTTGTGGCCAAATTTATCTTCTGTGTTGTTTATGAATATATGCCATCAACGAAAACCCTAACCCTAACCCTAATCCTTGTCTCGTGTGTCCCTGAATGAATTTTGGAGGTGACTTGCAACTCACCATAGAAGGATGAATGGGCCTCAGATTGACGAACCGTCAAATCCATTGGACTCGTGATGTGGGATTCTAGCAAGGGGGGGATTGTCTCGCGCAGTAAAATGTATCATTCATTTATACGTTCCATTATTTTATACAAAAACAGATCACAATGTAAATGGCCCTTAGATGGCCTATCAAAGCACATGTCTCCCAATGTAGAATGATGTACATGTATCTAAAAGTACATATATCCTATAAGACAAATCGAAACTCAATCTTCCTCCTGTTTTTTCTGGAATTTATCGTTGGTGACTAAATCTAGGCTTAGTGTATGTCTTTGGATTATGCAAATCAAATATCAATTTTTGTTTATCAGCTAACTACACTAATACATTAGTAATATAAATTAACCATATATCAATTAATTCAATGATTCTCAACATCTACAAGGAAATTGCATAAAACAATTGGTGATTAATGGAAATCTCACCTCAAAAATAGAACATGGAAAAGGAGATTGCATTCCTTTTGTAGAAGATGGAGTCGTTGGTTGAACATCAAGCACTATCGAAACCACGACTGGACTATAGGGGCTAGGCACTACTACTGCAAATGTCTACAACTTTCATGAAATGTTGAAATAGTTAGACATGCATGAACAAATAGTATAACAATAATAAAATATGTATCTAGATGTTGAAATAGTTGGACCTATGTGTGACTTGTTTCCATTACAGTTGCGACATTAACTGCTGCACCAATGACCCCTGTAACGTCTACAATAGACAACTCCTTAACATCATGTTGTAAACATGCAAAATAAAATTAACAATATACCATGGTGTACAATGGATTTCAAGTTAAACATCATATTTCATCAAAGGATATACATTACCATGGAATTGGTACGTCCATGGTGATGGACACCTTCACTCTAAATGGGAGTAGACCGCCTCACATACACACGACCCTTTTTTACATATGGCCTAGAAGGAGAGACAAACGCAGGAAATGGTGTAGATTTTTCAGATGATTCCTACAGTGATCAAGTGTTCACATAGTTAGACATGCATGAATCAATGAACTAACATGTATTTAAAACTTACATGTTTAAATGCTTACCTCTATGTGAGATGTTGTCATAGACGATACAACAACGCGTGTTACATCCATAGTGGTTTTCAACTGTGCAACATGTATCTGTCCACTATCAAGGGGATCACTATTTGTAATGTCCTGCCCTTGTAGATGAATTTCCATCTGCAATTTTAATAATTGTAAATATTAGACTATCCAACATTAGTGAACTAACATGTGGATTAACAACCTGTTGCAACTGCAACTATTTTCCCCAAAAAAATTTCATTTTCTAGGGCTGCCTTATCTTTTTAGTTTCTTAGAAGGATTAGAAAGTTTATCTTTTCAACAGATTTTTCCCATGACTTGAAGGACTGAAAAAATTGAAAGTTTGTTTTGCTTGTATCGGATGCACAGTTGACAGTTTTTTCGATGTATCAGGTGCGCAGTTGTCTAACTAGCCGATGTTCCCATCAGAGGTGTTCCAAAGTCTCTGTCCGATGTATCGGATGTCATTTTGTCTAGCTGCATCGGAATATTTTCGACGATGTATCAGAATCTTAGTCTGGAACCATTCCGATGGACCTAGTCTCCAATCATCTATCTTTTTCTGGTATCCACCGAAGTTTTGTAAATTGTTTGTCGGTGTATTGGTTGTTTCTTTCAGAATGATCCGAGGACTTAGTGATTGGCTTGGTAGACATTGCTAAGGCAGAGTTCGATGTGATCTGATGCCTTCCTGTAGTCAATTACGATACTGATGCATGTTAGTTGGTGGGTCTGCCAATGGTCGTTTATATCCTTCGGCGTTGTCCGCCCGATCTCCTGGTCCCGTTCATCCGAAGCCATTTGATGCTTCGTGTCTGCTCATGGGTGTGTTTTCGATGCCCATTTACACTCTTGTTTTTCTTCCTAAAAACATATCCAATCCCATGTTCAAGCTTATAAATCCCATAGAGGGTGTGTAGATGGTCATTGTTCACCGTATTTGTCACCGATTGGAGCTTTGTAGCTTTCATTGTCTGAGAAAATCATTTGCTGGCGGAAGCAGAGCTCGTCCAGGTCATCCGTAAGGTTTTCATGGTAGGTTTCTCTTACAATCTTGTTATTGAATGATTTTTTACCTGCAGTTTTGATAGGGTTAGGTCTTTTGTTTATCCCACAGGGGTTATTTCCAAATGCGGTGGGTTTTCTTTATATATGGTTCACCCCAATTGTTTAGTGTAGACGCCATTTTACTCGTCGATCCCAGGTCTTGTTGATTTTCGTCCATCAATGAGTTACTCTTTGACATTTGTTAGTAGAAAGAGGGTAGGGTGCAGACGAGCATTTTGCTGTCTACATCGCTCCCCCCTCTCCCTCACCATTTTAGGGCAGGTGTACAGCCATCATTTGAGTGTGGTTAGGTTTCCGTGGGATGACGGGGGAGAGATTCTCTGTTGCGGGTTTAGAGGTTAGCAGTCCTATTTTTCCCAAGGGTTTCCCTTCGTTGGTATTGATATCTGTAGATTTAAGTGCGTAGTGGAAACCTAGGGTTTTCCTAGGGGAATTTTTGCTTGTAAGCTTGGGTCTGATATAGTTTTGAAAGGTTTGTGGTTTGTTAGTTTCAAATATAGGAAGCACATTTGGTTTGGTTAGAAACAAAAGCGGTTTAACATGTATTATGATGAGTTGGTAATGTTTTGTTTAATATTGTTGTTTTCAGTATATAGTTTGCTATTTATATGTGAATGGAATAAATCTAATGTGTATACATAGGCACATCATCAGAACAACAACATTCCTCAAAAGCAAAAAAAGAAGGGACAATCAACAGAGGAAGAACCAGAGGTTGAAATAATAACCCAAGTCAAGGTTATTTACGAAGACACCAAAGCCATCACTGGTATCGATCCTTAATATAAATGGGGAGAGATATACCGCATGATCTCAAATCAAAGTGTCCTAGAGGCTGGTTTCGAGGATTTTCCTAGTTATACCAATATCGAAAGATCAACCATCATGAAGGTGGCTACCCGACCTGAGCTTTTCCCTTGTTCAAAGGTGATAGGATGGATTCTTCCCAGGGCATATGTGACAAGTATGATATTGGCTAACACTGGAGGGCAAGGTTATGATTCCTATATCCTAGCCTATGTAGCCATGGCTTATAAGTTGCCAACACCACAGAGTTATTTGACTGAAGGATGGTTGAAAGACCTTAATCTAGATGTGGTAGAAACAGTCAAAAGGATGTTGATTTTGGGTAAGAACTTTCGTACGAGGCCTTCAGGGGAGTATGAAACAACAAGCCTCTGTACTCCATACAGGTTGATAGCCCTGATGTTCAACATGATTTTCTGGAGGGATAATGGGAAGAACTTCAAAATAGGTTGGGTACCAGTGATCTTTTTTGTAGCCACTCAAGGTACCATATTCAATTCGGAAAACATAGTGTCCAATAGTTTCTCAGCCTGCATAAGTGCATCCCTGGGAGGAATCTCACAGAAGAAAATAGAGTTTTATATGAGCTCAATCTTGATTGATTGTATTTTATGTACACAGCCATTCCCAGCATTGAAATGCCAATGGGATAAAGAACAGTCCCCTGTATATGTTGCCTACCAATTGTTGTGGGCTCACAAGTATTACAGTCACAACAAGAATATTTGTGAAGGTTTTATCATGCCATTGTACACTTTGATTTTCCTGGTGGAGTGTAATTGCATGTCTGAGGAATCTATGAATGTCATGCAAGATAACGGGCACTATTACTTGACTGAAGAAGGCTTGTATTTAAGAATGTTTGGTGGATCGAGGGCTCCTTCCCTTCTGGCTAAGTATGCTACATATTTTGTCATTCACGAGGAGGTAGTTAGACAACTATACATTGATGGAGTTGGCCACTTCCTATTTGAGCGAAAGAAGGTTGTTTATCCTCCAATCCCATTATATATAGGGAGTTATAAGTTTTCAAAAGTAAAAAATGCAGCAGAGTTCGTGAAGGAGCTAGAATATTTTCACTTCGGTGAAATAATTTTCCATAGAAATGACTCCGAGAAGAAGGTTGCTGATTATTGTACCACAGTAGGGGTGCATTTCAAGTAAAACATACTTTTGGGATAAAGATGAAGAATGTTTCCGGAATTCTCAGAATATGACAGCTTTGAGAAGGAGGTTTAAACAAAATATAACTACTATTGGCGGAAAGGGAAAAGCTACTGAGCAACTAAAGAAGCAAGAAGAGGAGGCTTCCAAGAAAAGGCAGGAAGAGGCCCACAGATTAGCCCAGGAAGCAGAAGAGTGGTTGAGATCCGAAGAAGAAGAAAAAAGAAAGGCAATGGAAGAGGCTGAGAAGAGAAAAGAAGAAGCCAAGAAAATAAAAGAAGAAGAAGAAGAAATCTAGAGAAAGAAGAAGGAGAATGAGAGGCTAAGATTATAAGGAGCTGATAAAGACAAAGAGCAGGTAGAAAAATCAGCTGAGGAGTTACAACAAAAGGCACAAGAGGAACAATACTATGCAAATCAAGAACAGACTTAGTCTTATGCTGATCCAATAGAACCCTCTATTCACTCCAGTAGCATAGCGGGAAGAAATCCAGTTTCAGTCTCAGGAATTGAATTGATTCCTTTTACTCCCACGGAAGAAGATGGAGTGCCTAATCTAAATACTATTTTCTATGACAAAGCCAAAAAGAGGATTGTTAAGAGAATATAGAAGAAGGTGAACACTAGAGGAAAGAGGGGAGTTATTGTGACTGAAAATGCAGTGGTTCACGGTACTGACAAAGATCCTAGATTAATGGCAAGGGATGGTGTAGCCACAGCCCTAGCTACTGAAGATAATGTGGATAGAATAATGACTAATTTAGAATAATCCCAGAAGAATATCACTCAATTGAAAGAAACTTTGAAAATAGAGAGAGATGAAAGTCAAAATCTAAAGAGAAAGTACGAAGACATGATTAGTGAGATTGAGGGATCCAAATCAGAATGCCAAACCTTACAATCAGACAAAGATTCTTTGGTATTATCAACAAGCAGTATTGAAAGAGAGTCCAAGGCCACCTTGGGAGAGTGTGAAAAACTTCAGCAAAGACATCAGGTCTTGTAAACAGAAATAGATAGTCTGAAATCATCAATTGAAGAATTGACTAAAGAGAAAGGAAGTCTAGAGAATAAAGTGGCAGAGCTAGAGATGCAAAAGACTAATACTGAGGGGAAAGCCAAGCATTACGAGACTCAAGTAGTAGCATTGGAAAACCAGAAAGATTCACTAAAGGTTTCATTAAAAGAATTTATGGAGTAGAAAATAGATATTGAGCCATTGAAGAAGCATGCTCTCGCACTTAGAAGTAAAATTCATCAGATGCAGCTTCAGATGGTAGAAGAAAGGTTGAAGGTTTAGTAGGTAGAAATAATGTTGGAATAAATTGTAAGTACAACTTCTTACTTTTTAGACAAGACATAGGATATCCTAGAGGTTCTACAAGGATGTATGACTTGGTTAGAAACAACCAAGGAACCTCCAGCTGATGCACCCATCAAGGACCTAGAGATAGTAAAGCTGGAGTATGAGCTAATTGAATTTGGGAGTAAAGCAGCAGAGGAATTGGTAAAGATAGTTCGGAGGACAAAAGGTGTTTGTGCAGACTGCAGAAATTTCTCATAACTTACAATCGTTGTTAGACATCTGCTAAGAGAAGGTTAGAAGAATTGCCTGATCATGAAGGGTTTTTGAAGCAATTGCAGGAAAGATAGCAAGAGGATGAACAAGGTATTTAGCTGGTCAAAGGATTGGATGAGAAGGTGTTGAAAAATGCAATAGCACAGGAAACAGTAAGAAGTCATTTATTGGAAGACCAACTTTGTTTGATTCCAGCCAGAGTGGAAAATATAAAATCTCAGGCTGCTAAACATGGTATCACCATCAGATGCCTAGAGCCTTCTAGTTTCGAGACTATAGCAACTGATGCAAATGTTTGGAAAAAATTTATAACTGATCAAGTTGGATCCACTTAGTTGGCTTCTTTCAAACGATGGATGAATTATGTAATATTTTTTATTTATCTTTTTTCTAAGTGCATGCACTAGAGGACAATTTTTTGTAAAGGAAAAGTCAAGGGAAGCCTAAAGGGCTAAAGGCGACAGCTCAAGAGTTTTTGTTATTTGTATAAATATAGGTGAATTAGATGTAAGAGAGGACCTTTTTTGATGCTATCTTTTGGATATGTTATTGTAAGAAGAACTATTTCCTCTTATAATAAAATATATATATTTTCTGCTGGAGAAGGCACTGTGGAGTCTTAAATGCTTGCCATAGACTGGTTGAATGTGAACTATTTCTGGTTTCAGCTTGTGCTATGAACTGTGAGATCATTCTAACTAACGAATTATTTCATGTTATGAATGTTTTCCAGTTTATTTCTATGAAACTTCCACAGTATATATGAGTAATGAATGTTTTAATTGGCAATGAGATATCTCTTTGTTTATCTTTCTACTAATATCCTTGTATTCTGAAATATAACAGCTATCTGTAATTTTCTAAATGCATGTGTTACAGTACATTACTCATCATTAGTTACAATATTTATCCCTAGGGATAGGTTAGATAGAATTAGTTATCATTAGCATAGTTTGTTCTTTGTTTATGATTTAGAAGAGAAAGAGGTAAGACGAGAGGTAAGAACCTGCGCATCACATTGTGAAACTCTTCGTTATATCTATCGATTGCACTTAATTAGCACTTGCATATCATACATAAACATAAAACTAAAAAATACACTTAAATGGTGGACCGGGCCGCAACCGGTAAAACAAGCTTTAACCGTTACTTGACCTACAATAGCCGGATTGTAAACTGGATAGATTCCCCATAGCAAACAATAATGAGCTAATTGGAAATGATTATTGGGGAGAATACCTACTGTTGTTACCTGCAATTTTCTAGGCCTCAACAGTTTTGGTGCTAGAAGGAGGGCCACCAGTGCATGGATGGCTGAGGAAATTCATTTTCTCAAGAATTCCCCGTCGGTGACAGTTTCGAGACCAATATCCCTCAGAGACCTACTCCTGAAGAAAATGGCACAGGGTATCTCTAGCCCATTAATAATGAAGTGGTTGATGATTTAAGGAGAATCACTAGGGTGTACGCAAAGAAGATTGGAGGGTTACCCATTATTCTTGCTTTACCTAGAAGAGAGTTTTGTAAGAAGGACCATCCTCAATTGGAAGATTCCGTGTTGGTGGAAGACCTTGAAGAACTAGTAGAAACATCCTTGCAAGAAGTTGTCCAACCTCTGAATCAATTGGGACTAGATTCCCCTCAGTGTTCTCCTTTTTGAACCCCTGTCCAGTATCCCCCTCAATCTCCACTCAGAATCATGGCCAATGTGAATGCAAATCAGCCACCTCCACCACCTACTTGGAGGGATAGATCTCCTGTAAACCTGACCCCTACATTGCATGCTATGCCTAGAATTTTGACAAAGCTTTACCCAAGTTTGAACCAAATGAAGGAATTCTTGTGGATGATCATTTGCAGAGTTTTCATATGGATTTAGAAGTATTACAAGCAGCAGAACATGAGGATGTAGTCTGCAGATTATTCCCACATACTCTTAAGGGAAAAGAAGCCTCATGGTACTTTTCCCTGCTGACAAATTAAATTACAAATTGGAATACTTTTGAGAGACTGTTCAGAAACAAATATAGAATTCAAAAAACTCACGTTGCTTTAATGAAATGATTAATCGCCATAAAGAAGGAAAAGAAAGAAATGGTACATAATTTCACTCAGAGGTTTGTTGCCTACCTAAATAACTTTGATGCAACTGACAAACCGTCTGAGCACACCCTAATTGAGTATTACACCTTAGCTCTTGGGCCTGATTTAGCCATGTTTATCAAAAGATCAGTTAGGCCCATTTTAGTAGATACTTATGAAGAATCTAAGAAGGTGGAGGAAGAAATGGAGAGTATAGATCATTATCATGTGCAATCAGAAGAAAAAACTTATGGGGAAAGAAAGCCTCTATTATTAACTAAACCCAAGGATGAGCGGTCACAAGAGTTAGATGGGGTGGTGAAAATGCAGAAGTTGTCAAATAGAGTAATTGATTTGGAAAAAGAGAAGGAGGCCCATAAACAATACAAGCCTTATTATAAAAAGAGAGATGATAATAGTCAACCCAATCCTCCCTCACATAGTCCCTCGACCATGAATTTGACAAATGTGGGAATGGATAATTTCTATACATTCCATCAGCAGCCTCATTGTGAAAAAAATTGCCCGCAATGGATAAATTCCATGACCTTAGTGATGAACCAATTATTGGATTCTAAGTTAATAGAAACTATGGATGAGAAAGAGAAAATTCATGAACCAACAGAAACCCAAGAAGAGGACACTTTGGTTTTATGGGATTGTGTTTCCATGTTCAATGTAGATGATGAATATCTCACCAAGGAGGAAGAAATACTAGATACAAATGTTACAACAAGAAGTTAGAATTCATTAAAAGAAGATAACATGATACTGCCCAAGATTAAGAAGCTTCAGCAGAACATGACAAAAATTAAGGAAAATATTCCAACTGTTAACATACCTGATTTTTTCATTTCAAGACAAAGTCCCAAGAAATTTAATATGCCGGTAAAGTCAACTGAAAAAAAAAGTTGAGAATGTCAAGAAGAATTTTATTGAGCATGAAATGGAATATGACATTGTAGAAGATATTAAAAAAGCTAAAGCAAATATCTCCTTGTTTGAAATGTGCAATCTTCCCCAACAAAAGGAAAAGCTTTTAAAAGCACTTGAAACACTTGTGAAGGAACCTCAGAATGATAACCAAGCTGATGAAGAGATAGGTGAAGCAAGTTTAGGAGGAAAGTCTAAATATAGAACTCCAACATTTCTCCTAACTTTTGAGATTTTCAATTATAATGTACATAATTTTCTCGTGGACTCTAAAGCATCAGTAAATGTCATGCCACTTTCAGTTTGCAAGAAAATAAATGGTCAACCTAAGCCAACTACATGCCAAGTTATCCAATTGGACAGGAATGTAGTGAAAGTGATAGGAGAAATGGAAGATGTCCTGATTCATTTGTCAGTGGATGAGAGGGTATGTCAGTACATAGGCATTGTCGTAGTAGATATCCTGGATGCCTATGGTTTGGTTTTGAGCTAGGATTGGGAAGCAAAATTGGAAGTATGTTTTGCATCAAATTGGCAACATGTATGGTTACCTTATAAAGGCTGTCAGAACCAAATAAAGGTGTTAAGAGAGCCTCAAATGCAGTACAACGTAACTCAGTTGGAAGGAAAGAATCAACCGGTCAATTCTGTGTTGGGAAACCATTTTATTGAGCTGGAGCCGGGAAATTACCAAGCTGAAGAATCCAGTAACATATCAGATATCCAGCCCAATATCCTTCAGTTTTCACGAGATGATAAGATTGATTGTAATATAGTAGATTTAGTTTCAGATGTAGTTAGTAGTTCAAATTCAGTGGGAGTAGAAAGTTTTTGGATTCTTTATTTTGACGGTTCTAAAACCTTGGAAGGATCAGGATCTGGCCATGTCCTGATTGATCCAGAGAAAAATAAATATTTTCTTTCATGTAGATTAGAATTTGAATGTACAAATAACATAGCTGAATACAAAGCATTAGTCCAGGGACTGAAAAAAGCAATGGAATTAAAAGTGAAAAAGATTAAAGTATACAGAGATTCTGAAATCATTGTTAAACAAGTTCGAAACAAAATTCATCGAATATCACCACATTTGAAGGCTTACCAAAATGAAGTTTGGGAATTATTAACAAATTTTGATGCATTTAATATCTTTTCAATTCCTAGAGTAAAAAATACAGCAGCTGACTTGTTAGCTACTTCAGCTGCAAGACTAGTACCTACAAATAACATATGCTCAATTGAATTTCTTTTCAAGCCTTCTATTCCACACAACATTACCAATTTAAGAGTGTTTGATTATGATCATCAAATATTGGAATGTTTAATGAATAATGATACATTTAAAGGAGCCATAATAGATGACGAGGATCATCAAGCGTACCTCCAGAATGGAAATTTCATTCCTAAAGGAGTTATAACTCTGGAATAGATGTTCGATCTAGACAACAAGTTTAGAAAACTAGTGAATGTCAAGACACATAGCTCATCTTTACAATTTGAGCTGATAAATCTAGGAACAGAGGATGAACCCAAATATCTGAATTAGGGAAAGTGTTGTTCACGCGAAGAGAAGAGTAAATTCATCAATTTATTCAAACAATACAAAGATGTATTTTCTTGGACCTACAAGGACCTCAAAACTTATGATACTAGAATTATACAACATGTTATTCCAATAAAATTTGGAGTCAAACCTTATCAGTAGCCTTTGAGAAAGATGCATCCCAAACTAGAGCTCCTAATTCAAAGTGAGGCAAAAAAGCTACTGGATGCTAAAATCATATTTAAAGTTAGACATTCATAATGGGTCTCAAACTTGGTACCGGTACAGAAAAAGTCTGGAGAGATCAGACTTTGCGTTGATTTCGGGATTTTAAACCGTGCGTCAAATAAAGATAATTACCGTGTCCCACCCATGGAACAAATACTACAAATGGTCTCAAGTTCTGAGTTTTTTTCTCTATTAGATGGATTCTCAGGTTATAACCAAGTGCTCATAGCAGAAGAAGACGGGCTCAAGACCACCTTTAGAACCAAGTGGGGGACTTTTGCATATAGGAGAATGCCCTTTCAACTCATTAATGTTGGAGTAACTTTCCAAAGGGATATGGATATATCTTTCCATGGTCTGATTAGCCATAGTGTTGTGGTCTATTTAGATGATGTTACGATATTTTTGAAGAAGAGAGAAGAAGACGTGTTTCACTTGAAACAGATTTTCAAACGTTGTAGAAAATATGGCATTTATTTAAATCCTAAGTAATGTGTGTTCATAGTTATCGAAGGAAAGATTTTGGGTCATGTTATTTCAAAAAAGTGGATCTTCGTAGACCCAGAGAGAATTAAAGCAATAGAATAGATCCCTTTACCCCATAATAAAAAAGGTATGCAATATTTTATGGGGACAATCAATTTCGTGCGAAGGTTTGTGCCAGACTTTGCTCAAATAGTCAAACCTTTGCAACAAATGGTTAAGAAAAGTGTGCAATTCAAGTGGAATGATTCAAAGAAGGATGCATTCAACAAGATCAAGATATCCATAACTTAAAAGTACTAACTTCAAAAAGGATTTTATCTTGTACACTTTTGCTTCAGATGATTCATTGGCAGCAGTGCTTACTCAAAAAGAAGAAGGGGGAGATGAGTACCCCATATCATTTATGAGCACTGGTCTGCAGGGAGTTGAATTGAACTATCTCGCAGTTGAGAAGCAAGCCTATGCATTTTTTAAAGTGGTGAAGCATTTCAGACCGTATATACTTAAGAACCGTACTAAAGTAATAGTCCTGCACCCGACAATATGATCTCTTTTTGTACAAAAAAAATTGGGATAAAGAAGAGGTAACTAGGTGACTTCCTTACAAGAATATGATCTAGAATTCAAACTAGCAACCATAGTTAAAGGACAAGGGATCTGTAATTTGATGGCTAAGAGTCAGAACAATAAAGATGACAGTTGGGAGAATGAAGCTGAATTACACATGGTGGATGTATGTCCTTTATTCATAGCTCCAGACTCTTGGTATAGAGATTTAATTCATTATCTTCAAGAAGGATATTTTTCGGAACATTGGAATCCAAAGCAAAGAAGAGCATTATGTCTGAAATCAGCCTCATACCATATTATTGATGGAGTGTTGTTTAGAAAAAAATTTGACAGAGTTTTTCTTAGATGCTTGGAACGTGAAGATGCAAATAAGGTTGTAGCAGAACTACATGATGGGCCTGTCGGAGGTCATTTCTTAGGAGATACAACAACACACAAGATTTTAAGAGCTGGATATTACTAGCCGACACTGTTTAAAGATACTCACGCTCATGTTAGGAGGTGTGATACTTTCCAAAGGAGCGGTGGGAGACAATCCAAGGCAACATGACCTTTGAAACCAGTTATTATTTCAGAACCGTTCGAGTAGTGGGGGATTGACGTTATCGGAGAAATCAATCCAAATTCTTCATTGCAGCATAAGTACATCTTGACAACAATAGACTATTTTACCAGATGGGTAGAATCCATTCCATTACGAAAAGTGAATGAAGATGCAGTTATGGAATTTTTGCAAGACCATATTATGACCAGGTTTGGGGTTCTAATTTCCTTGGTTTTTTATAATGCTTCATGTTTTTCATCTATTAAATTGACTGCATTTGCAAATGAAAAAGGAATTAAGCTACACTATTCTGCCAACTACTATCCACAAGGAAATGGGTTAGCATAATCTACAAATAAAAACCTCATTAGGATTTTGAAGAAACCGGTCATAGAAAATCAAAGGAGTTGGCATCTAGCTTTTCCTAATGCACTATGGGCTGATAGAGTCACACCCAATAATTCCTTAGGTGTGTCACCCTACACTCTCGTCTATGGGAAAGAATCTATCCTGCCTCCTAATATTTTGTTTCCATCCTCTAAAATAGCCTAAGACTCTAGAGGAACTGATAATGAAATTCTGCAAATTTGAATTCATAATTTGCTTAAGTTAGAGGAGTCTAGATCCAAACCAAGAGAAAGGTTTAAACATCAACAAGAGATGGTGAAGAGATGGTTTGATAAGCACAAAGACAGGAAAAAGGAATTTGAAGTAGGTGATTTAGTTCTTAAGTGGGATCACCCGCGTGATGAGAAGGGAAAGCATACTAAGTTTCAACAATTATGGGTAGGCCCTTTTCAGATTGTAGAAACGTTAGGCCCCTCAACTTACAAGTTGCAATATTTACAAGGGTGGGAAGAGAACTTGCCAGTAAATGGTTTGGTTCTCAAGCCTTATTTTTCTTAAATGCTTTTTGAGTTTTATGTACATAAATAAATGGTTTGATTTGTTTTTTTTTCTTTGCTTAGATTATTTCTAGTTGATTTGCTCAAGATTTGATTTCTTGTAATTTTTGGTTTGCTTTATGTTTCAATAAATCAGCACAACTTTCGGTTTTGGAGTTCATTAGAGTTCTGGATAGACTACAATCTTTGACCAAAGACTGCTTGCTTTTCACACATGCATATTGTTTAAGGATTCTTTAAGATTAGCAGATTATCTGAATAGATCATGAACACATTGAAGTCCTGTTTAATCCCTGTAAAATAACTAAGGTCAGAAAAGTATGGAATACGGTTTTGAGGCCCCATTCACTTCACACTAAAGACTGTACTAGGAGGCTAACAAAAAAATACCCATGGAAAGGAAGCAGAGTAAATAGTTGTATTATATTTAAATGACCCCATGCCACAAATGAAAGCCAAAAGGCTAACAAGAGTCAAAATCTCCCAGGAAGAAAATGTATATCAAAATACATACTAATATTGCTCAAAAGTTCTTCTCCATTCGTGAGTTGAAATAAAATATCTCTCACACAAAAGGACACTATGGATAGAGGGGCCTGAACTAAAATTTAGAAAGAAAGAAATCAGGGAGGACTCAAAAGGACAAAAGTCTAGAGGCATCAAAAGAATGCAAAATGGCATGGGAATGAGGAACAAACGAATATACCTATTCACCATCTATTACAATCCTGTGGTGTCTAAGTTGGAAGCTATCCAAAAGCATAGGTAAAATAAACTTCATATCTTGGCCTCAGAAGAATTATCGAGACTATGAAATCCTGGTTCCCCTTTTCCATTTGGACCATCATCAATGTCTAAAGTTCATAAATCTTGTATTCTAGAAAATACAGACATCTTAAAGAAATGTAATAAAATGATCTAACATGATACCATTAAAGCAGTTGTTGTCTTAAAGGATAGTTGTTTAGAGATCTGTGTCCGTTAGGTAGTCTCCAATTGTTGCACCTGCAACTATTGTCCCCAAAAAAAATTCATTTTTTAGGGCCTCCTTTATCTTTTTAGTTTCTTAGAAGGATTAGAAAGTTTATATTTTCACCAGATTTTTCCCGTGACTTGAAGGCCTGAAAAAATTGAAAGTTTGTTTTGCTTGTATTGGATGCACAATTGACAATTTTTCTGATGTATCGGGTGTGCAATTGTCTAACTAGCCGATGTTCCCATCAGAGGCGTTCCAAAGTCTCTGTCCGATGTATCGGATGTCATTTTGTCTAGCTGCATTGGAATATTTTTGTTGATGTATCAGATGCTTAGTTCGGAACCGTTTCGATGTACCGGGTCTCCAATCATCTATCTTTTTCCGATATCCACCGAAGTTTTGTAAACTATTTGTCACTGTATCGGTTGTTTCTTTTGAAATGATCTGAGGACTTAGTGATTGGCTTGGCCGACATTGCGGAGGCAGAGTTTGATGTGATCCGACGCATTCCCATAGTCAATTCCGATACCGATGCATGTTAGTTGGTGGGTCTGTCGATGGTCATTTATATCCTTCGGGGTTGTCCGCCTGATCTCCCAATCTCGTTCATTCGAAGCCATTCGACACTTTGCGTCTTCTCACGGGTGCTTTTCTGATGCCGGTTTACGCTCTCGTTTTTTCTCCCAGAAACATATCCAATCCCGCGTTCAAGCTTATAAAGCCCATAGAGGGTGTGTAAACGGTCATTGTTCACCATATTTGTTGCTGATTGGAGCTGTGTAGTTGTCATTGTCTGAGCAAATCATTTACTGGTGGAAGCAGAGCTCGTCTAGGTCATCTGTAAGGTCTTCCAAGTAGGTTTCTCTTCCAATCCTATTATTCAACGATTTTTTACCCGCAGTTTTGATAGGGTTAGGTATTTTGTTTATCTCGCGGGGGTTATTTCAAAATGCAGTGGGTTTTCTTTATATAGGGTTCACCCCGGTTGTTTAGTGTAGATGCCATTTTACTCGTTGGTCCCAGGTCTTGTTGATTTTCATCCATCTATGAGTTACTCTTTGAAATTTGTTAGTAGAAAGAGGGTAGGGCGTAGATGAGTGTTTTGTTGTATGCACCGTTCCTCCCTCTCCCTCACCATTTTAGGGAAAGTGCGCAACCATCGTTTGAGTGTGGTTAGGTTTTCATGGGATGCTGGGGGAGAGATTCTCTGTTGCGGGTTTAGAGGTTAGCAGTCCAATTTTTCCTAGGGGTTTCCCGCCGTTAGTATTGATATCTGTAGATTTAAGGGCATAGTGGAAACCTAGGGTTTTCCCAGGGGAATTTTTGCTTGTAAACTTGGGTCTGATATAGATTTGAAAGCTTCGTGGTTTGTTAGTTTCACATATAGGAAGCACATTTGGTTTGGTTAGAAACAAAAGCAGTTCAACATGTATTATGATGAGTTGGTAATGTTTTGTTTAATATTGTTGTTTTCATTATATAGTTTTCTATTTATATGTGAATGGACTAAATCTAATGTGTATACACAGGCACATAATCATCACAACAACATGCCTCGACAGTAGAAAAAGAAGGCACAATCAACAGAGGAAGAACCAGAGGTCGAAATAATAACCCGAGTCGAGGTTATTTACGAAGACACCAAAGCCATCATTGGTATCGATCCTGAATATAAATGGGGATATATATACCGCATTATCTCAAATCAAAGTTTCCTAGAGGCTAGTTTTGAGGATTTGCCTATTTATGCCAATATCGAAAGATCAACCATCATGAAGGTGGCTACCCGAAATGAGCTTTTCCCTTGTTCAGAGGTGATAGGATGGATTCTGCCCAGGGAAAATGTGACAAGGATGATATTGGCTAACACTAAAAGGAAAGGTTCTGCTGCCTATAGCCCAGCCTATGTAGCCATGGCTTATAAGTTGCCAACACCACAGAATTATTTGACTGAAGGATGGTTGAAATACCTCAATCTAGATGTGGTAGAAATAGTCAAAAGGATGATGATTCCGGGTAAGAACTTTTGTACAAGGATTTTAGGGGAGCATGAAATAGCAAGCCTCCATACTCCATACAGGTTGATAGCCCTGATGTTAAATAGGATTTTCAAGAGGGATAATGGGAATAACTTCAAAATAGGTTGGGTACCAGTGATCTTTTTTGTGGCCACTCAAGGTACCATATTCAATTGGGAAAACATAGTGTCCAAAATTTTCTCAGCCTGCATAAGTGCAACCCTGGGAGGAGTCTCACAGAAGAAAATAGAATTTTATATGAGCTCCATCTTGATTGATTGTATTTTATGTACACAACCATTCCCAGCATTGAAATGCCAATGGGATAAAGACCGGTCCCATGTATATGCTTCCTACCAATTGTTGTGGGATCACAAGTATTACAGTCACTACAAGAATATTTGTGAAGGTTTTATCATGCCATTGTACACATTGATTTTCCTGGTGGAGTGTAATTGCATGTCCGAGGAAGCTATGAAGTTCATGCAACATAACGGGCACTATTACTTGACTGAAGAAGGCTTGTATTTAATAATGTTTGGTGGATCGAGGGATCCTTCCCTTCTGCCTAAGTATGCTACAAATTTTGTCATTCACAAGGAGGTAGTTAGACAACTATACATTGATGGAGTTGGCCACTTCCTATTTGAGCAAAAGAAGGATGTTTATCCTCCAGTACCATTTTATATAGGGAGTTATAAGTTTTCAAAAGTAAAAACTGCAGCAGAGTTCGTGAAGGAGCTAGAATAATTTCACTTCTGTGAAATAATTTTCCATAGAAATGACTCCGAGAAGAAGGTTGCTGATTATTGTACCGCAGTAGGGGTGCATTTCAAGTATACATATTTTTGGGATAAAGATGAAGAAGTTTTTCGTAATGCTCAGAATATGACAGCTTTGAGAAGGAGGTTTAAACAAAAAATAACTATTGTTTGCGGAAAGGGAAAAGGTGTTGAGAAACTAAAGAAGCAAGAAGAGGAGGCTGCCAAGAAAAGGCAAGAAGAGGCCCACAAATTAGCCTAGGAAGAAGAAGAGTGGTTGAGAGCCGAAGAAGAAGAAAATAGAAAGTCAAAGGAAGAGGCTGAGAAGAGAAAAGAAGAAGAAGAATAAATCCAGAGAAAGCAGAAGGAGAATGAGAGGATAATATTAGAAGCAGTTGATAAAGACAAAGAGTAGGTAGAAAAATCAGCTGACGAGTTACGACAAAAGGCACAAGAGGAACAGGAATATGCAAATCAAGAACAGACTCGGTCTTATGCTGATCTAGTAGAACCCTCTGTTCCCTCCAGTAGCATAGCAAGAAGAAATCCAGTTCCTGTATCAGGAATTGAATTGATTCCTTTTATTCCCAAGGAAGAAGCTGAAGTGCCTAATCTAAATACTATTTTCTATGACAAACCCAAAAAGAGGATTGTTAAGAGAACTAAGAATAAGGTGAACACTGGAGGAAAGAGGGGATTTATGGTGACCAAAAAGGCAGTGGTTCACAGTACTGACAAAGATCCTATATTAATGGTAAGGGCTAGTGTAGCCACAGCCCTTGCTACTGAAGATAATGTGGATAGAATAATGACTGATTTAGAACAATCACAGAATAAGATCACTCAATTGAAAGAAACTTTGAAAAAGGAGAGAGATGAAAGTAAAAATCTAAAGAGAAAGTACGAAGACATGATTAGTGAGATTGAGCGATCCAAAGCAGAATTCCAAACCTTACAATTAGACAAAGATGGTTTGGTATTATCAATAAGCAGTATTGAAAGAGATTCCAAGGCCACCTTGGCAGAGTGTGAAAAACTTCAACAAAGAAATCAGGTCTTGGAAACAGAAAGAGATAGTCTGAAATCATCAATTGAAGAATTGACTAAAGAGAAAGGAAGTCTAGAGAAAAAATTGGCAGAGCTAGAGATGCAAAAGACTACTGCTGAGGGGAAAGCCAAGCATTACGAGACTCAAGTAGTAGCACTGGAAAACTAGAAAGATTCACTAGAGGTTTCATTAAAAGAAACTATGGAGCAGAAAATAGATATTGAGCCATTAAAGAAGCATGCTCTCGCACTTAGAAGTAAAATTCATTAGATGCATATTCAAATGGTAGAAGAGAGGTTGAAGGTTCAACAGGTAGAAATAAGGATGGAATAAATTGTAAGTACAACTTCTTACTTTTTAGACAGGACACAGGATATCCTAGAGGTTCTACAAGGACGTATGACTTGGTTGGAAACAACCAAGGAACCTCCAGCTGATGCACCCATCAAGGACCTAGAGACATTAAAGCTGGAGTATGAGCTAATTGAATTTGGGAGTAAAGCAGCATAGGAATTGGTAAAGGAAGTTCGAAGGACAAAAGGTGTTTGTGCAGAATTCTACAGAAAAGTTCTCATAACTTACAATCACTGTTAGACATCTACTAAGAGAAGGTTAGAAGAATTTCCTGATCATGAAGGGTTTTTGAATCAATTGTAGGAAAGATGGCAAGAGGATTAACAAGGTATTCAACTGGTCAAAGGATTGGATGAGAAGGTGCTGAAAACTACAATAGCACAGGCAGCAGTAAGCAGTCATTTATTGGAAGACCAACTTCATTTGATTCCAGCCAGAGTGGCAAATATAAAATCTCAGGCTGCTAAACATGAGATCACCATCATATTCCTAGAGCCTTCCGGTTTCGAGACTATAGCAATGGATGCAAAGGTTTGGAATAAATTTATAAATGATCAAGCAAGGCCCACTTAGTTGGATTCTTTCAAATGATTGATAAATTATGTAATATTTTGTATTTATCTTTTTTCTAAGTGCATGCACTAGAAGACAATTTTTTGTAAAGGAAAAGTCAAGGGAAGACCAAAGGGCTAAAGGGGGTAGCTCAAGAGTTTTTGTTGTTTGTATAAATATAGGTGAATTAGATGTAAGAGAGGACCTTTTTTGATGCTATCTTTTGGATGTGTTATTGTAAGAAGAACTATTTCCTCTTATAATATATATATATATATATATTTTATGCTTGAGAAGGCACTGTGGAGTCTCAAATGCTTTCCATTAATACAACAAATCCTGGGATTAGCGTCCCTTTTTAGTGTAATTTTTTTTTACATTGAGTGGTCAAACTAGACGCTAAATGGGATGCGTCATGGACAAAACTTAAAGCGTCTCAAAAAATGTCTTTTTTTGCTTCCTAAATAGCATCCTTTATGACGTCCAAAATAAAGTCTATTTTTTTGCTTCCATAATAGCGCCCAACTTTGCTTCCTAACAACGTCGAGGTTTGCTTCCTAAATAACGTATTATTTTGCTTCCTAGCGAGTGTCTGCTTTTGCTTCTTAAATGGCATCCCCGTTAGCGCCATATTTGCATCCGTAATAGCACCATGTTAGCATCCAAATTAGCATCCATTTTTGCTACCACTTTAGCATCCCATTTTGCACCATGTTTTACTTCCAAATATGTGCCAATTTTCGCTTCCAAATTTGCACCAATTTTTGCTTCCTTTTTTGCATCATGTTTTGCTACCAAAATGATGCCAACTATTACTTCTATTGTTGCACCATATTTTTCTTCCTATGTAGCACCATGTTTTGCATCCAAAGTAATGTCTTATTTTGTTACCATATCAACGCCATGTTTGGCTTCATCATTAGCACCACGTGTTGCATCCTTTTTAATGCCTAGTTTTGCGTCTTATTTTTCTACCATATCAACGCCATGTTTGGCTTCATCATTAATGCCACATGTTGCATCCTTTTTAATGTCTATTTTTGCATCTCTCATTTTTTGTCACTAATTTAGTCGTTTTTAGCAATTTTATATATGAATTTTGGTCATTTTGTTTAGTCACTTATCTCCTATTTTTTTGTTACTAATTTAGTTGTTTTTAACCGATATTATAATATCATTAGGGCATGGAGGAATCGAACCACCAACTTCCTACTTGTATGGCATGCACTCTTCCATTGAGCTAGCACCCTTTAAGAATTTGGGAACCTAACTTACATAATCCTCTATAATGGTAAAAATGATCAATACACAACTTTGACTATCTAATGGTCAGAAAATGATGATAGATTGTATAAGTTCACATTATATGATCAAGAAGGTTATGAAATCCATAAACCTTTTGTAGGAATTTTGAACGAAACTCAAGAAATTGGGTTAATGGAATTGCAAAAATCACTATTCCCTACCAACCGTAAGTGTACCACTATACGAGACCTATCAACAACAATTATCTTAGTGTGAATGCCAAGGATATAGTAGATAATCATTATCATCCTAGAGCCATGTATAAGTGGAGCAATAAGGATAATCAAAAGAGAATGATCAACCCATTAATAGTTGGCGCTTCACATGGATCCTATCCACCATGGGATGAACAAAGTTCCCTTTTCCATTAAGCTAATGAGTATCCACAAGGACAAATGGTTAGGATATATGGTGATGCCAATTTATAATGTTTATTAGCTTCCCAGGGTAATGTTGCAGTTCTTGCACTGGAATATCTACATGATCCCCAACAACATTGGATATAAGCATATTCATGGGGCCATAGAGTATAGGATGAGGCTGTATTTTTATCTTTTTCTTTGGAAAAATAGGCATGATTTGAAACACTGGGAGAAGGAATAGAATTAGATATACTTAACAAACTACAATCATGACAAGGCATAGGACTCTACTCTATAGTCATTGTGTAGATGTTGGAAATGGGTATAATTGCCTAAGGACTATGAACAACATCATTTAAATATGAATGCAAAACCTTCCATGTCACAGGAATACTCGATGGCAGTGAGCTTACTGTTTCTAACATAATGAAACAAAGAAGCCAGAAATGGAAGCTCCAGGGGGATAAACATAACTTTAGAACGCAAAATCAATGCCCTAAAGAAGTTTCATCTAGATTTTGCATTGTAAACAAGAAAGCATTCATAATATAGAAAAAATTGACTATGATCATAAAATAGGTCATATTTCACTTACCTATATCACAATGTGAATACTCTATTGATCAGGCTTCCATTTTGGTCACTATAGAAATATCTTGTCATGAAAAAATCCATAATCGTTAGAATCACATTATTATAAATTCGAAGATAATATCGTATTTAAATCATAAAATTCCATTTTCAAACACTTGTTTCAATAATCATATCTCACTATGAATGAAAGACAAGAAAAAAGATTGATAAAATCAAGAAATTACCTTTCATGTCCCAATTCAAAACTTGGTTGATATGACATTGCATACATTTATTTACCAACACAACCTGCATCATACAACATAATGTAGTGTTTAGATATTAAGAACCAGAGAAGTGTTGCATTATTGAAGACTAAACAAGAATGCCCTTCAACTTTTATAATTATTCTTAGTTACTGAGTAAGTTGCTATGGATTTTATATTGAGGGGAGTTAAAAAAATTGTATTTCTTGTTAAGACGAGGTGCTAGAATAAGTGACGCTCAATAATATATTAGGATCCCTGGTATATTATGTATTAATGTGTAATAAATATCATGAGTGTTAGTGACCAATCAAGTTAATGAATAATAGTTAGTATGGGTAGTTAGGGATGGTCATTTAGAGTAAGTAATTAAACCACAATGAAAATATGTTAGCAAATTGTATCAATTAACTCAATTAATATGTATTTCTACATCTCTTCTCTTTCTCGAGTGTTCGATGTTAAAGTCCAACTTTCATTGCACTAAATTAACTCAAGGAGACAACAATGACTGCTAAATATACCCTCCTTTTGAATATTAGTTTGTATTATATAATGTTAGTGGACATTCTAACCCTTGCAAAAACAGAGATTATGTTTGCATACTTCCATCCATACACTCACTTCCAAAGTTGTTGGGTTTTGTATATGAAATGGGATTGATCACAAACTTACGACATAAAATAAATATATAAATAGATTAGCATCCTAACAACACAATAAAGGAGAATAAACTAAAAACAAAATTGAAAGAATGGTTCATGAAGCAATGCTACAGGAATACCATAATCAACCTAAATCATCATCTCATGAACCTCTCATTAAGGAATTTAGAGAAATTTGAGGTCTTGGTCTCATCTAAATCAACGAGAAATGGAAATCAATAAAATGCGTCTTATATTTCAAAAGGTTGTGCTAGGAGAAATACAAACAACAAACCACTAAGAATAATGCTCAAGTCATCTCTAAACCCTAAAAATATTTCAATATGGAATGCTTACATAATGTTCATGGCAATGTTCTGACTATGTGTTGTTCTACAAAATATCATCCATTTTAAAGTATCTTGTCTTTTCTTGTCCTTTGAGGGCACAATCCATGAAAATGTATAATCTATACTATATGAGGCTACATCCTTGCCTACAGTCACTTGCAACATATCGTACCATTCCTTTCATGCATGATCGAGATCAACATAACAAGTATGGCGCCCATTGCTAAGAGACTCATGTGGATTAGGTTGTTTGTGGATTTAGTCCACTTTACTATTGTTGGCCTCCCTCACCTATTATATATGAAAGGAGGAGAGTGTCTTTAGTTGTAGTATTCATGTAGAATCATGTGATAGTGGCTTGGATCAATTGTATCTTGAATAAAACCTTGCCTTGAGTCTTTATACTCATCTTTATGCAAGGAAGCAAGGTGCTAGGGTTTGTGAATGACAAAACCTAGAAGATACTTGAAGGGTTGGGGTTTGTGAAAGACAAAACCTAGAGGATAATTGAAGTTATAGGGTTTGAGTCCATGTGATAATGACCTAGGGTTTGTGTCAAAGAAACCCTAGAGGAATCTTGGAGTACTTAGGTTGGATATTTTGTGTGATGTAAGCTTGATGAAAGATCAAGAATGGAATTGTTGGAGTTGGTACTAACTTGTTTTAAATATTTTGGTGTGGCTAGATAGCTTTTGGTGTGGCTAAAAAGAAAAATTAAAGAATATATAGAGGAACATGAATAACGATAGTTTACATGAGTGTGGTCTAGCAACAAGTAATGAGGTGATAAGAATTCCATCGATGTGGAGAACCCATTTTCAACCACCCATGACCCGAGTTGGTGGAGATGAATCTAGGTGCAAACCTTGGCTGACTTTGATGGCATAGATATGCCCCTTATAAAGAAACAACTTAGCCAAAGGAATTCTATAAGAAGTATTTACACCCAAAAGATGTTTCATTGTATTATAGAAAAAGGGAACCCTTTACAAAGGTTCTGGATAAATGTGCTCATTGGAAGAGCTTGCGTCATCAATTCCTTCCCAAATAACACAAGTAGAAAAGGGTCAACATGAAAAATAAGATTACACAAATTAATCTTTGAAGAAAAATAGATATGGAATGAAGGTAAACGGTAAGGTCCAAGGAGAAGTAAAATTTACTAGTCTCTATGTATTACAGTAAAATAGAAACAAAAAAAATGTAGTATTAACTAAATATTCGAGTTCAAGATACTTTTGACAATGAATTTACAGATGCAACTTCAAATGAAAACAATATATTAATCACACAACATGAGAATATCACCTTCTTTAGAGCTCTTGCAAACTGACTAGCTTGAGTATCATTATCTTCTGGCTTATTCTAGCTCTCAACAATTTGAGACAATACACATAGATGGACCATTCATATCTCCTTCTTTGAATGAATTTCATCCCTATGCACCCTACAATCCTGAAATATTTCTTCAACAACTGATGAGTTAAAATCTATGAAACAAACATGAGACAAATCCTATCTTTCTGCAATTTAAAATGTTTTACATAATACTCCGTACTTTTCTAGCATCCAATTACTACTAGAATAAAATATATTTGTCTTGACCTGCCATTGAGCGATTTCACATTGAAAACCAAGAAGATGAATAAATTTCTAACCAATCATATACAAGACATTTATGTTGTGTTCTAAGATCTCTCTAAATATTATAAAAAATAATACTTAATTAAATTTCCATAAGAACAGGTGGAAGGCTTGTAACCATCCTAATCATTCCCATCGACAACATATGTTAGGTTTAAATATAATACTGGGTAAATTAGAGAATTATATTTATGTTTCTGATTCTTCCCTCAAAAGATTTTAATTTTGGTATAGATTCAGAATTTGGCTAGGCCTTATATGTATGTACTAAGAGAATGTTCCAAATTTGAATAGCCAACCTGTCTAATTTATTTTGTTGTTAATATCATCTTATCATATATTGCAAAGTCAATAACTATACCAAAAACTAAAACAACAATATTCTACATCTAGCAACGAAAATAAATATGGTGCATATAAAAATGTTATCAGAAAATGTCAACTCTGACTTGTTTTCACTCAAACTTCTCTGGACCAGTTGTTTCAACTGGTTTTGAATTAGTTTGCTAAAAGTGGCTAAGCCAGGGATGGACAACTCAACCTAGCTATCTTGGGCCAAAGTGGCTGGTTTCATCACTGTTTAGGTCATACCCCAGTCAACCCAAAAAAATAAAAGAAAAAATAACCTTCTAGGACACTAAACATTACAATCAACCTAAATATACATGCCCCCTCTATTTGCCTCACATACTTTGAAATGTCCCTAACCAATTCAGAGTATAAATTTTTCACTTCTTTGAGTTTGGTTGAAGACTTGGTCAATGTGTGTGGGATACTAACTACACTATGGATGATTATAAATATGTCCTCAATTCTTTTCTAAGGATAGGATGGGATCAAAATAGTAGAATATGTGTTGCTAATGTTATTACTGAACTTGGTTATTAGGTAGTTTATCTAGAACACACTGTAAATGAAAGTATGCAGAGTCCCAAACTAGTATCACTAAATTTGCAAGTGTTGACCTTATGCTGAAATAGGCTCTGCATCAATCCCTTAAACCATTATTCCACCACATACTGAAATTTTCATAAGAATGCTTGAGTTCTGGTTGGGAATAATTCACATTAAGATGGATTCCAATACTCTCATCATAAGTATGAATAAGGCACAGTGAATAAAAAAAACTTTATATGTTCTAAAATCACAATTTCATCCACTTGTTTAAAGCTTCCAATACTCTCATCATAAGTATGAATAAGGCACAGTGAATAAACAAAACTTTATATGTTCTAAAATCACAGTTTCATCCACTTGTTTAAAGATAGCACTATAAACATCAGTTATGCATATCTATAATTATCAGATTTATACAAAGTATTTCACACATGGACTTACATGGATTTATACTAAGTAATATCAGATTTATACGAAGTATTTCACACATGGACTTACATGGATTTATACTAAGTAATATATGAGCTTACACTCATGTTTATTATCTAAGTAAACCTATGATATCAATTTGTGGGAGTATGATTTAAATCATTTTGTAGAATGTGGTGGCCCTTATCACTTAAACGCATTTGTGGCATGCGGTAACCCATAGCTCATATAACTACCTATTCTTAAGCACACTAGTACTCGTGATGTTTTAACACTCCAAAGTTTGAAACAATATTCCTCGAATTCCTCACATGGAGTAATTATACCAAGATGTTAGTATTTACACCTAGTAATCCACTCATTATTGAACGATCGCTTCCATGAACTCTCTTTACTCCATCATTTTGATAACCACTCCACCTATGAGAACCAAAGAAGAGGAATAACATAGAAATTGCAATGGGGGTATTATTGAATCGAAATGAGCTCAACAGCATTGAAATTGTTTTACAACACCTATACCCTATGGGCATATTCACTCGAGAAGGTTGGTTGGATTTCGTTGAATGGTTTCAATGGGAGGCCTAACACTTTCCCTGTAATTTGCCCAATATTTTTATGTCCATTCTGCAATAATAAGAGGGACAACTTTTACAGTGAATGAAGCACACATCAACGCAACTACAGGGTTGAGGATTCATGTAGAAGGATAGGAAAATAATTTGAAGCTTTCAGACAATACATGGACAGAGTTTGTGGACACTCCCTTGGATATGCATGAGGTACAAAGTTATAGGGTTCACAAGGACTTGATTGTAAAACCTTGGAGGGGTGTTTTCTTCATAATACATAAATTCATTACCTACAAGTTTAGAATCATTCTCAATTACCAGATATGTTTAATATTGCATCTGAAAAATGGGGACCTCATAAACTTACCCTATTATGCACTAAAATACCTAACTATGATGTTGATATCCATGAAAAAGAGGACCAATCCATCTATGCGACTATATCACATAAGTCTAATTTAATTTAAGCAAAATTGGATTTTTGGTGTATTGGATGATTGATATTTCAAAAGGGGGTGAGTAGAAAATATCAAGAAATGGTTTTACCACCTAAACAACAAGAAAAGGACATAAAATATATCCCACAAAATGAATAATGGGTGGATGAAGATAAATTGTTGAAGCTGGATATTACTTATATGAGATTTGAGCATGGAGAATCATCTTTGCATGTTATTGTTTCATTTTCAAAATCAAAATCTGAGGAGTTCATTTTTAGTATGGCCCTCGCATAATAGGAACCACCTATGTTGCCTATATATATGGAGGAAGATACACGATTACCTCAAATATCTCATTGCAATCAATGTATGAAAGGTAAATCGTTCATTTCTAACTCACTTTATTTCAAAAGAAAGAGTCACTACCATATATTAAGAGAAAACAAGAAATTAAAAGCGACCAATAAACAATTAAAGAATAAGATTCACAAGAGGAAATTGATAGGTTCTATGGGTTCTTTTTGAGATAAGACTAAGATTTAAAATGGGTCTAAATGTTCTATATCCACTCAGAAAGAGGATGAAATAGAGGAAGTGGAGCACTTCATAAATCTAATTTTGGGTGATGTATTGGTCAATACTATGCCTGTATTGAATTAAAACTAGACTTGCCTCAATGGATAAATAAGGATGAATTAGTTTACCTGAGAAGCATTGATAGGAAGGGTCACCAATTGGTCATTAACATGATGAAGGAATGTTTATTTTCAATATACCTTCAACAAGAGGCAATGTGGAAAGATAAAATTTTGGGGTATAAGGACAAATTGGCAGGGTTCAGGGCCATCTAATTACCACCAGGTCTTGTAGGCCATGCAAAATGCCCCCAACCATTGGTCATTCCCTACATAGGGAGTCTTTACCAAAAATTTATCCTTACAATTTTGAGAGTTAACACACTAAAGATGGTTCTTAAATCCCATGTGATTGTCTAATGACAACAAAGGTATTAGTCCATTATGTTTGTGTACAAGGCTCACAAGCCATATGTTGACTCCTAGGGTATCAAATATTCACTAAATATGGAATCTGAATATTCAATGAAGCCCAAATAGCTGAAGGAAGCAAGGTTTCCATGACTGATCCCTCTCTAGTTACATGACTGATACCACATTATTTTCCTCATCGACTCTACATGAATGGATCTTTACAACTAGTGCCTTGCAACACCTCATTTCTTGAAGTAATTACATGTGTAAGTGTGTAACTAGATTTCTTTCAAGTCCATAAAGAGATCTTTCAGAAGCTATCTTTCAAGATTTTAAGAAACAAAAGTGTGAATTGAACCTTGAAATGTCAAACATCCCAAGAAACTGAGGTTCTAGTAGATATATAAGATATTATGAATCGATATTGATATTAGCACCTATTTTTTGCCTGCAAATGCCAGCTCCAAGGGCTGAAATCATGCATGAATTGCAAAATGTAACCAAAACTCTTATAAGCTCTGACACAAAAGGACTGCAGGCTGGAAGATGCATATGACAGAATGTATAACTGCTAATTTAGTGTGAATTTATGTATTTATTTATGCCAAAGCAACTAAAGGAAACAAGGTTCTTCTAACTAATCCCTTTGTAGTTACATGAATGATACCACATTCCTTTTCCTGCCAATTTTATATGAATGGATATTTATGAGAAGTTCCTTGCAATACCTTATGTCTTATAATGCGTTTAAATGGTTAACTAGATTTCTTCCAGGGACATAAAGAGATCTTTCAAGGGCTTTCTTTAAGGCTTTTAAGCAATAATTTTTAATTAAAAAGACTTACTCTGGAAAAGAGATATGACCATCCCCATTAGTATCAAACCCCACAAATAACACTGATTGAGGACAAGGAAGTTCTCCAGGTGATCGTTCCCCTCTCAAAGATCCATACCGAACTATGTTAGAATTCAATGGTGGAAATACAGGAACTATTACTCGCACCAGGTCAACAGGAGTCATAAATAATTCACCATTTGGAGTTGGTATATGGTATTTAAATTCAATTACCCATTCACTAAAAAATTCCAATCTACAAGATACTACAGCAGTTCACCACCGATACAGATTTCGTATAAAATAGAATCAACTGGCTTATAGAGCTTGACGAAAATATAAGACATGCCTTTGATCACTTGGTTTTATTACAACAAAAGGTGAAGAAAAAGTTTGATCATCACAAAAGATCAAAGTAGCTATGAGACTTTTACTTGGCAATTGACAAACCATTATTCATACGCTTCTATCAGCTATAGCGGATGAGTGAATTGTTTCACCAATGCATGGCAAGAGCTAGGAGGTTACAACGCCTATTTTATTAGATTAGCTAAGATAGGGGAGGAACTATTGCTTGCACCAGGTCAGCAGGAGTCATAAATAATTCACAATTGGGAGTTCTAACTAAAGAAAAGTATTCAAATACCTGACATAAATGATAGTATTTTAGTGTGCTCCAAGAAGCTAAAGATGACCAATAAGAAATAAAAGTAATGAATAACGAACCTTCAAGACAACATTTATATAACAAGACAAAGCTTCATACAATGACAGATGTTTAATTTAGCAAGAAGTGCAGGTTACAAATAAGCATAGTGTACCACATAAATTTCTTCGCTTATGAATTAAATGGACTGCAGGTCATACTTTTCACATATGTTTATTGTGGCGAACAACCATTCAGGGAATGGATATTATATATCATGAAATGATTGACAAGTTACATGGTCGACAGACTATATTTCTTGGGTAAACAGGTGTTGCGGCATTGGTCAAATTTTGAACAGATTGATGTTATATGCCTTGGGCCATGGTAAATGGCGAAGAACTTAATATTATAGTGGTTTTAAATAACCAACGCTAGGGGTGGGGGTCACCTACATATATCTGTCTATTTTTCACTGAAATAGGACTGTGTTTTATGTTGGACATTTTTTACACTGTTTTGCTTCCAATTCCTAAGCTGTGACTTTTTTTTTGTTACATTACAGAACATTCAGCGTGTGATCATAGTCACAGCTTTCTTTTTCAAAATATACATAAATGTATATCTACAATATATGTAATTTTCTTACTCTTTGGGAGATATAAAATTATCTTTTTTATTTATAAAAAATAAAGAAAAAAATAGAAAATGGACTGCAGGTGAAATATTTTCATCAAAATACAAAGTAGAAAAAATGAAAACCCTCGAAATCTCATTTACCATCGCCAAATGTCATTTAAATCAATAAATTTTCACACTGATGAACATCCTGAAACATAAAATCATCACCAAAGAAACAAATTGGATTTGGGAAGACTCACCATCCTAGTTTCCATCGAAGAGTCCATTGACATCATTGTAATTATCCATGGAAGTAGCAGTATGCTTTGCATGAATTGATGTTTTCGACGGGTTCTGATAGGCATATTATCAATCTAGGGTCCGATCCATTTGTAAGTAGGAAACTTGATGACTTTCACTGCGTCCCTCCGCATTTGGAAAATCCAGTCCAACAACTCTATGTGAAGCCCTTATCCAATAATCCAATGTTATGTTTGGGGCAAGAATCGATCGAATTGACTTTCTTTCTTTCCCTCAAAGAGAAGAGTAGAGCTAGCTCAGGTAAGGTAAACCCTGTCAGGTCATGGCTCTCTGTTGTACCTATTCCGTTGCTTTGTATTGTGTATCATTGGTTCAACGGATGTGTGTACAGTTTTTTCTAGACGAACTGGTGTTTCCAGACCTGTGTGATGTTTAGTGCAATGTGTGTATGGGTGCTCTGTCTGTGCAATGATGGGGGCAATGGCTGGTTCATTTCGAGACGTTCTTAGAAAATAGAAACAAAAACCCTCGCAATATCATTTGTAAATTTATATCCTAAAAATGTATAACACATTTTAAAGACAACATTTTTCCCAAAACAGTATCTTGCAGGTGGAGAGCAAGAGAGCCAAACCCATATACAATATCTTCAAGGTGGAGATCCAGAGAGAGAGACCTGTATAGATTCATAGTGAGCAGAGGCCAACTTAATTCAGGGGTAACCCCAAAACCTGCTACATCCTTGTCTCTATCGGATCCATATCCATGGCTATAACCAATACTAGGGCCAGTTCCATCTTATGATGCAGAGTCCATTGAAGAAACACTCATTGGTTGAAGCTTTGCTTTTTTGATAAGAGGGAAAAATTGAAGGGATTTTAGTTTGAGTATAGTGGGAAAATTATTGGGAGGCTTTGCATTTTTTTAATTAATAAATACAAAATTAAATACACACACACACACACACACACACACACACACACACACACACACACACATATATATATATATATTATTAAATATAAATATAAATTTTACTTTTAAAATTTAAAATAATAATATTTAATGATATTTATATTTTTAAAATGTATCAAGTATTAATATATACACACACACGAAAATAACATATAAATTACTAAATACAAATATATATTTTATTTTTAAAACTTAAAAATAAATTTTTTATAATAATATTTTAATGATATTTATGTTTTTAAAAAGCAATGAGGAAACCATCAATCTCAACCCTCTAGTGGTCAATCCTAAGAAAGACCATTTGAGCTCCCATGAACTAACTTGTTGCTTCAATAATTTTTGGCCGCAGTAGATCAATCATCATTATTGGATCTCAAGATCCTAGAAGATGTTTTTTTTATTGATTCCTTCGTCCATCCATGTACCAAATTATTCTTCATTAAGGATTTTTAGAAGTTCTTTATAGAAAAAAGAAACTAGACAATAGCCCCCATATCTAGGGGATCAATAGATTGTTTTTGTGGCCTTGGCATGAATCCTTTGGTCCCTACATAAAGGTTTTATCTTCACTCCCCATGTGGGTGAGGATTACAAGCCTCTCATTACATTTCAATAATGCAAATCCCTTGATAGTTCTATTGAGAATTATTTATGAAAATTTGTAGAGGATTCTGAAATATTGTTTAAAGCCTTAAAGTTGTATCTCCTAGCTTAGGAGAGGATTTTGAACCTTTCTCTACTTTTCTAGAAAACAAACTCCCATGGTACTATTGAGGAGTGTTTGTGAAAATTTATTTCAATGTCTTCATAAACCATTTTAAGCCTTAAAACTCCCTATACAAGGATTTGTGTTAAGGTGGATCTGAGTTTTGGTCTTCCGAAGAAAATTCTTTGGAATGTGGAAGGTAATATTTGGTCCCAAAAGTTGGACTATGAGCAAGTGGCTTTCAAGTGTAGATCTTGTGTTGGGACTAGTCGCTTAGCTATTTCTTGTCACTAGTGGACTTTTAAGGATGCCCGCTCGAAGGATTTGATAAAAAAAAGCGTAAAAAGGATCAATATCCAACATGGTGGATAGAAATGGAACAACATCATCATGCCATTGAGAGTGAGAAGTTACAAGATCACCCCCGGCTAAAAATATTGAGAAAATTAAGCTAAATCATGACACTAATAATTAACAATAGGTCAAGGTGGTTTAACCTCAAGTGACACTGCCCAAATACCCCTTGGATATTTGTAGGATAGTAATCTCCAACATCCATTGTGAAGCACTTCAAGGGAATTCAACTAACTACCCTTCTCTCTTTCTCAAAGGGACTAGGTGGGGAATCAGAGTGAAGTAAGAAATAAAAAAGAAAATAAATGAAACAATCCCTGCATTAATGCTTCGATTTTGGAACATAATCCCAATTGGACATCAATGACTTTAATTAAACATTCAAGGACAACCTCTACAAAGAGGGAAAACATTGAACAGAGGCAACAATATTTTCTCTCAACAGACGGTTTATGGGAAATTCTAAGAAATGATATCATGCAAGAAATACTTTGGTTGGGCCAAGTATCATCTTGTGTATTTTTGGGGTGTTAATTTTGTACTCTATACCCAAGATTCATGTTATTTTACCTACTTATAAAGTGTTTGACTCATGTTGCAAGTAATTATATGTGAACTCTGAATCTCTAATACAACTTACAATTAGAAACATAAGAAGTCACAAATATAAAATAAATCCACTCATGAACAATAATTTAAAAAACAAAAGCAGGGAAGGATTATGACCTAGTATAGCACATCCAATATAGTCTAAGAAATTGAATCTAGGAGTATGTTCACCCTGAGTTTATGCACATTGTTTCCTCCATCATGTGTTTCATCCTTTGGAGTAGCCTTGGTAATATTTTCCAAATTCCCATGATCATCAAACGTTGTTAGGGGTTTCAAACCTGTACCCATGCCATATGAACCATATGGCTCTAATCATCCACCATTGTAGGCATAACTTCACCACAAAAAATACCATTGCCCACATTAAAACTACTTATGTCGTACCCTGCATTTTTTCCAATAGGGGTTTCATAATAAGACAAATCTCTATCACCGCTAGTACCAATGCCCTCTCTATTGCATTCTATCAATTTTTGAGCGAGCTCATTTCTTGATACGTTCCTCCATGTAGAAAAAATTCACAACCAGTAAGACAATGCAAGACCCATACAAAGAATCATGTTTAAATCCTCTTCCCATGCCTACACAATTAAGAAACAATACCATGTAGGAATATCTGCCAAGGTTTCTATATCATTCCCATGCTTTCGCACGTGGGGAGAAACCTCACCATTAATTTGTAGGATGTATGCCATCTGAAACATTAATGCAAGAAGTCTCATTGAGATCCATTTACATGCACTTGCATTTAAATATCACTCCTTGTCGGTGTACCACCATTTTTTGAATTCCCATCTTCCCACATCATGTCTACCACCTATCGACTTTGAATCTTGCCATGGGTTGACTGTATGGGGGGATTGTAAGCACTTGCATTCAGTAACATCTCTACTCTATGTTAAATAATGACTCCACTCATATTTTATATTTTTTTAAATATTTTTTGCAACCGCCATAGGTATGGCCATTAAAAATCCTTAGAACCCCAAACAATTTATGTACGGTTAGCCTCTATATTACTCTCATGAGTATCCCCATTTATAAAATACCATATTATAGCTTCAAAAGTATGTTAAGACACTAATGATCCGACAAAAAAATGTCTTCTTATCGGGTTGATCTATTGTAGTTGCAACTTCTATAGCATTGGATTCCTCAACCATTCTTGATCTTGTACTCCTTTGTTTCAAACTCTCCTATATGGTAGCTAGGTTTCTAACGTCACACTTCCTGCTCACAAAAGGAGCTATCTCCTATAGGGAGTTATCATAATATTTTGAATGCTAATAGGGACATTAATTGGGATGCTAATGCTGATAAAGAAGCTAAGCTAAAAGGAAATAAATTTGACTTTCAAGTATCGTATTTTTGGTGGGCAAGATGGTGATAACGAATCGCGTTTTGAATAAGGATGTAGGTTTGCTTATGAAAATTTTTATGGTTGTAACGTTTCAAAAAATACCTATAATTTGGGTGATTCTATTTGTGGTATGTGGCAAGGGGAATTCTCATTGGTGGGAAGGCATACATACTACCTTAGGTCAAGGAAGGCACATTATTGGTGATTTAAGGTATATATTGGTAATGTGCATTATTTTATAACTACCACTCATTGGAGAAACTATCCATGAATGGGATCGTCACTACTTTTACTCTATCTCATTTTTTGTAGGATGGTGTTTGTTTGGGATGAGTCTTTGACAAATATCATGGGCACAATTTTGACAAGTGTGCCACTTGTCGCATGCCTCAACTCCCTTACACTATGTACATCATGACTTGTGTGGCCCATTTCGTTCTGCTACTTTCTCTAGGTTACTTAGATATTTCTTAATTCTCATTGATGTCATGTCCATGCACATGACTTGGGTTTAAACTTCTTACAATTTAAGAGTGATGTTTTGACATGTTTTTCCCTTTAATTCTATTGCTAGATTGAGGACACGAAGGTCATGACTCTCAAGAGGTCTTCTAGGTAGAATTCCTTATGGATTATTTGAATCAATTTGATTAATACCAAGAGTTGTTTTTGAATTCATCAAGTTATAAAAAAGTTAAAATGTAGGTGTAAAGCAATGGACAAACTTACCCAATATAGGGTGGAAAATAATTTTAATGGAAGCCCTAGATTATTTGATGTTTTGAAATTTGGAGTTTGAACAGAGGGAAATTTTTCTAACAAGTATTTGGAGAGGGGAAATACCCTAGTTTTCTTATGTGGAGGAAATTTGAAGGAGTTTATAGTGTTTGATTGGATTAAAAATAGGCTCCATTTTGTCAATAGTAACACCAAAATTGGTGGTTTTCAATTTTTAAAAAATGGTAATTTATGGTTTGAAGAGAGGGAAATTGCTCTAACAAGTCTTTGGAGAGGGGAAATACCGTATTTTTTGATGTAGATGGAATTTAAAGGAGTTTATGGTGTTTTGTTGGATTTAAAAATGGTTTCTACAGTTTGTTAATTTAAACCAAAATTGGTGAGTTTTAATTAAAAATTATGATAATCTATGTTAAGAATGGAAAAAATATATGATAGAGGTGCTTGATTTACCTCTTGGATGATGAAATGTGGTGAAATTGCCTCCCCTCAACCAAAATCATGCCCCTCCTATCTTCGTTTCTCTCTAAACACACGTTCCTGCTTTGAAAATGAGCTCACGGGCCACAATATAATTTTAACATTTAAGAAACGCGCTAGAAATTTGTAGTTACAAAATGTTAGTGCATTTTTTGTTTTCATAACCTATGTGTCATATGACATGTCAAGCTTGGGCTTAACCAAACCAAGCGTTACATAACAAGTGTGTGTTGTATTTTTATGAAACAATAGTCTGTTTCTTAAAAGTAGGATTGCATCTAAAAGGTACATCATCTCCTTGCACACACCCTTTGACATAAGAAGAAACTCCTCTTCAAGAATCCTATCATGCCTATTATAGTATATGGGTTGCGAAGTGTAGGGTTGCATCATTTCTAAGAAGTTGAAATATGCAAAGAACTTCAAAAGTGTTTTATAACTTACAAAAAATTCAGTATACTCTATATGTCCTTATAGAAGTGAATCTATCGACCATTGAGGACATGGTTGTGACTAGATACCTACTGTATAGGAACATGCTCAACAACATGGAAGACAAGAGGCTTCATAAGATTGTGTCAAGATCCAATCAAAATCACTCGCGGCTCAAGTAGTGTTCCCATAAAGATTTCAAGTCTTGGGTAAATTGTTGGGAATCGAGAAAGAGATCACTCTATATAATAATGATAATATTAAAAATATTTAATACATCTAAATTTAAAGAGAAATCATGGTGCAATAAACAACTAGAGATTAAGATAAAATTAAGATACTTCAAGGAGGTGATCAACCCTGATCTAGAATATCAAAAATAACTCTTCGTTTTAACTAGATAACATAAAGAAGAAATCTAACATTGCTAAATAAGAATGGTTCAAAAGAATTTGTCATGTTTGTGACAATAAGAGGGTTGAAGCTAAAAAACAATTTTTCTTAGCATGGTTTGTGTTCACTACATAAAATCATATTTTGAAATTTTTGTTACAATACTTACCTTCCTAACCTTTTAACGTATCCAAACTATTTTAATTTAGGAACACTTCCTTAAATTTTTTCAAGCACAAAAATAAAATTACAAAACAAATAAAGTAATTCCTTACGTTTCAAAAGGTGTGATATCATCATCATCATTAGCATCATCATCAATTGGTGTTAACCATCATAGATCCAAATCCTAGGCTCTATCAAGTGTCGAGAGGGATCAAATCTCTCGAGGTGCAAACCTTTTATTAAGTATTGCACTCAAGGAGCTATTGATTTGATTCAAACCAAAATACACATCTTTTTTATTTAAGGTTGACATATAATATTTTTATTATTAATATTTAATATTATTTATGGTGGACATATAATATTTTTAGTATTAATATTTAATATTATTTATGGCCAACATATAATATTTTTTATTATTTTTTATTTTGTTAGGAATGAACATTACAACATCTCCCCCATATATGGTTTTAAAACCATGTGCAAGGCCCTCCTAAAACCATGGGTTGTTTAGGAGGCCTTTCACATGGTCTTAAAACCATTTGCAAGGCCCTCCTAAACCATGTACAATAAAACCATGGGTTGTTTAGGAGGCCTTGCACATGGTTTTAAAACCATTTGCAAGGCCCTCCTAAACCGTGTACAATAAAACCATGGGTTTTTTAGGACATGGCCAACATTTGTTTTGCGGATAATTCATTTTTTTTATTTTTTATTATTTTGTAACGTAGGAACATTACAACATCTCCACATATTGTGTTGTTTTTCTGACCAACATTTTTTTGGTGGATAATTAATATTTTTATTTTTTAGTGTTTTGTTAGGTATGAACATTACAACATCTCCCCCATATTAGGTTGTTTTTGTGGCCGACATTTATTTTGGCGGATAAAATTTTATTTTTTATTATTTTGTTAGTAACAAACGTTACAAAATAATATCGACAAACGTTACAAGATCTTCCACATAATGTTACAAGATCTCACTCATACTCAGTTGTAGATCGCCTCTCGGCGCAATTAGGAAGCTAACATGTTCAACTTAAAGTAATACTAATCAATATTAGCTAGATTGAGTATTATTAGATAAGCACAATATTAAAGCCTAAGATATTAATTTTTTTTCTTTATCGTTAATCAGAATAAGATATAATTGTCTTTTATTCCTTATGAAACGTTAGAATTTAACATAACTTTCTTCTATTCATTTATGAAACATTAAAATAAGTATTTTTTATTCTTTCATAAAATATTAAAATGTGACATAACTTTGTTTTATTTTTTCATGAAACATTAAAATGTAACATAACTTTCTTTATTCCTTTAATTGAACAATGTAATAGGATAATAATCTCTTTTATTTCTTATTTAACTTCACATTGCAACATAACCCTCTTTAATTCATTATAAAATTTTACATTATAGCGAAACCTTTTACTATAAAATGTTGTATTGTGGTAAAACTCTAATTAACATTAGTTGATTTAGTCAACATGATTCATTTTAACCAACAATATTTAACAATGTTGAAATTACATAAAATTAATAAATTTGATCCACATTTTTTCAAGAGAAAAAAATACTATTTTAACCAACAATAGCTACCAATGTTGAAATTGCACAAAATTAATAAATTTGATCAACATTTTTTTCAAGAGAAAAAAATACTATACTTAATATTCAAAATTTAAATCAAAACATACCTATCAATGTTGCTTACAAGTCCAAGAATATATCGTCCACCATCATAATATAGCATACCAACTATGTGTGATAAAGACTGAAAGGGAAAAGCCAAACTACATTACATTGTCAACAGTGACAACCAAGTTCCAAAGGTTCGAAAAATAAAAACCATATAAATCACTTAACTCAAGTGACAATAAAGAAAACAATAAAATATGTATATGAAAAAACAAAAAACTCTCTATCATAAATGTAAGTGTTAGAAAGTATTCCTTTTAAATGTGTTGTCTCTATGCATTTTCCTCTATATATATATTCCACCTTTTGAGCGTTCAAGAGCCTTTTTAGATAGCATATTAACATGTTTATTGAAAAATCTGTAGACATATGAAAATATGACCTGTACAAAAGACTTAAATTATTCTAATATGCCTCATCCAACCCTGCAAAACAAAAACATATTTTATATTATCATTTACCCATTCAATAATTGTCTTCGAATCACCTGTAACATGCAGTGACAAAATATGCTTGTTACAAGCAAGGTAGAGAAATGCCCACAAAGCTAATGATTCTACCTTAATATTTCTCGACATTATCACCTCAAACATAATTTAAAATTAATCTAACAAAGCTAATGATTCTACCTTAATATTTGTCAACACTATCACCCCAAACATAATTTAAAATTAGTCTAACTCCTAAACCTTGACCAACTTATTTAACACAACTTTAGTTAAATTCAATCCAAACTAATATATATCAATTTTACTAAATTTAGTTTATACTAGTATTTGATTTAATTAATATTAATTTTAACACAACTAATTTTTTTTTAAATAGATTATGTTAAGTATATATTTTAAAATATTGAAAAAACAAAGAGTTTGTATTCTGGACGTTTACGTTTATTACGTATGTTTTAAAAAATGGTCGGGTAAGTAGTGAAATCCATTATGATGGAGTAACCTACTTACCCGACCATACCGGCAATGTCGGATGTGACCACTCACACAAACCAGGTCGTCCGATCGATGCAAATGGTCGGGTAAGTAGTGAATAGTAGGGGAATAAAAAAACAAGGCTATTCAAAGGCGCACAGGAGCTTCAATGGAGACACTTGAAAAAAGGAGAACATTTTGAAATCATTGTTTCATTGCAGTAGCAATTGGAATCTTAGCATGTAGATATCAGAAAGTCAAGTTCCTGAATTTATCACAATTCCATGCATTGAAAGGTAATCATATTGAAATTAATTATGAGCTATATTTAGATGCAGAGAAATTTGGCATCTTACCTGTGGTTGTGGTCGGTGTAGCGGTTCAGTGGCTACTATCTGATTCTAGTTCTGTTAAAGGTAGCAATAATTCTTGGTAAGTTGAGAAAAATAATATTTCTTCATCATGGCTTTATGATTTATAATATTTCTTCATGATGGCTTTATGATTTTTTTTTTCTTTTGCAACGCAATGAATTTCAGAGGATATTTACAGCATATGTTGGCACAAGAAAATCAGTTTATGTACCAAGATTTCACAACAAATACCATTCAGATATGGTACGATCACAAAATACAACATATGTGCTTAGTTACCATGAGGGGAGAAAAATGGACAAAAAATTAGCAGTGCTTACCGTGAGTGGAGAACACTTGCACACGAGTTGGAAAAATAATGAGCATTGCATGGAAGCTTGATGGGGTGAAGGGTGAGGCTGCAGAATCAATGCACTGGCAGTGATGAGAAGGGTAAGGCGGTGTAAGCAATGCATGGATGGGCATTGGCAGTGATGAGAATCTCTGAGGTTCCCGGTGGAGGTGGTGCTTACCATGGGCATTGGCAGTGATGAGAATCTCTGAGGTTCCCGGTGGAGGTGGTGATTACCATGGGTGGAGGACAGGTGGTTATCTGCTAATTTGTTGGAAACATTGTCCAGTTCTCAGCATAGATTGCAGGAGGTATGTGACCCCACATCTCAATGTGTATGTAAAGGCAACTCCATTTAGGGGCGAAATTTAGTCTATGGGCTATTTTTCTATGTTTTTTTTCCAAAAAAGATTCTCCATTTTGCATTTTTTGAAGCCGTGTTTCGCCCAATTTTGATGGGGTAAAATTTTTTCACCCTAAAAATCGCCAAATTATTATATAAATCATATAAAATCCTTTGAAATTAAAATATTTTTTGAAAAATATCTCCAAACATTTTATAGTTGGGTTTTAAGAATTGGTAAGATTGGCCAACATTTATACACTTTTAAATAAATGTGGTTCCTTAAAATCATCCCTTTAGCACTTGTGAAGGAGCTTAGATTCATTGATATTAAATAAGTCCAGTAAATACATTTCATTGGTTCTATCATTCATAGACGGTCTTATGGTTGTGCACATAACCTTGCTTTGTATGTATCTTCTTGAATACATGGTGAGTGTATCGAAACAGTCCCTTGTGGTCTTTCAATAGAATGATCATGGAAATGAGATTGTCCTTAACTAAATCAAAGATTATATGCCTGTCCTTTGTTTGATTCTATTTGAAGTTGATTCGCCCTTCATTGGTGGTAGGATCCTCTACCACTATGGATACATAACTATCAAGGTTACATTCTTCAAGAATATTTAACACCCTTTCTTTTCATGTGTTGAAGTTGGAAGTGCCTTCAAGGAAGTCTCTCGAGCAAACGAATATTGATCTCATGGATGTACGTTTTTGCTCAACTCTTCAAGATCTACTTAGAATTAGCTTGATACACAAAACTAAGATCTTTCATGCCCTATGATATGATACCATGTTGATGTTTGAGCAAAATCAAAGAAGATTGAACTTTAAAACTTTTATCAAACAATTTCAACACTTTATGAAACTTTATATCAGCCACATAATAAACTTTATGTCAGCAACTTATGATTATTTATATAAATCACATATGAATCTTCATGAATAAATAAACCGCATAAAATAATCGACCATAATAAAACAAATATACCATGGGAAAACCCTCCAAACACGGAGGATGCAAAAACCAACAAGTATTTGAGTATGATAGATAGATTTGCAGAGAATGGTTTACAACATATAGGCACATTTCCCGATAAGAGATATCACCACAGCAATAGAAAAGAGAGATCCAATGTAACCCTACAAAAACAACTATATGCAACTATATTGAACTTTCCATATGCCTAGAGCATATTAATAACAAGACAAAAACCCTAGCATGCATAAGATAGCAAATAAAAGGATCAGTAAACACACTGAAAGCACCACATAGTGCATTCACAAGGAGGATATAACTAGAAATCCCTCCATGCAAATATTAGTTCCCTTACTTTCCTCAATTAAATTTAACTGAATGTTCAATGTTTTGAACTAAAATTGAACTGACTTGAAGTGAATGTTAACTTACTTGAACTAAATGTTAACCAACTTGAACCACTGACTTGAATTGAATGCTAACTAACTTGAATGTTAATTGACTTAACTGAATGTGAATTGAATTAGACTCTAAACTCAATCTTTAACTAACTATTGATCACTTAGTTAACATGTTAAATTAAGCGTCATCAATGCTTCACTCTTAGTGCCATCCATGCACAATTTCTATTATTAACTTTTGCATGGATTCCTTTAGTTAACTGATGCAGGCTAATTTATGAACATTGAGCTCTTCTTTACTTAACTCATTACATTAATTAATATTTTAAATGATGCTTTGACTGAGGCATTCATATTTAACTGAAGCGTTATAACTTGAGTTCACTCAAATATTTGCATGGGTAATTATCGTTCTCTTTCTCTATGCTTTATCTCATTATCATTAAATAATTAATGTATGGTACATATGCAGATTATTTATCCATATTATCATATCATACTAAGAAGTGTTATTCCATACATACAGATGATCATATATATTACCCTGGGTCATATAGTCATATAATAAAGTAATTCACTCTAGGGGTAGCTAAACCGTAAAGGAGATTTATAGCACTTAGTGACCATGACTACCAATATATCACATACTATAACCACCTCAAAAAATGGAGGTCCACAGTCGTGATACAACACAAGACTTCAATATTGATACAAAACAAGGTCATCTCCATAATTCGATATCCATTCTCATAGGGTATCATCTATGAGAATCATTAACTTGATATTACTCACAAGACTCAGCTTGATATTACTCACAAGCTTTACAATGCAGCATCACCACCTCAATCATATGGGGATACATAGGACTTGATATGACTCACAAGTCCGACTTGATATTACTCAGAAGTCCGGAGAATTACTCCTAATGATATACAATCAACAAAATATACATGATTTTAGCTACTACTTTTCCCAAAAACTCATTTACCTATACTTCTCTTGTAACATGGACCTTGCCATTTCAAAAAAGGTATGATTTTTGCTCTCAATAATGTAAATTTGATGTGGTATGTATGATTTTAATTTTTTCTTTTGATTCCATCTATTGTGTATTAAATTATTTTGATGTAAACCCACTCCCTAATGAGTGCATATATATTTTTAAAGAAAATAACCACTTTTTTTCACTAGATAAAACATTAAAATTCACACCCAAATATTTACTCCTACTTTTCAAGAAATAGACCCACGTTCTTCTACCCAAATTCTTTACTCTTACTGTTTTAAGAAATAAATCCATGCCCTCCAATAATATTAATCTATGATGGTTGGGAAATAAAATTATTTACCAAAGTATGCATATGGTCACAAATATTTGAATGAACCATTTGTTCTAAGAAATAAATCCATGCCCTCTTAGAATATTAATCTATGATGGTTGGGAAATAAAATTATTTACCAAATTATGCATATGATCACAAATATTTGAATGAACCATTTTTTTTGGTTGTAAAGTTTGTAGGATTTCCCAATTGGAAATTTGTTTTGTGTTAATTGTTTAATGTACAATTAAAAAAATCCTCATCACTCTAGTCACAACTCAAGCAAGCTTCATCATTTTCTTCAATTTTGGGAAATCCTTGATCCTTTCTTTGTGTATAACAAAATTATCTCTTTAAAATATAAATGGAGGTAGTGCCTATTGTCACGGCCCCGTTTTTCAACGCACTAAGTACTAGCGCGCCAGGACAAGGTGGTGTGGATAGTTCGGCAAGGTGTTTTGCTTCCACTTGGAAAACGACAAAGCGCTCACACTCACCACCGGTGGAACCAAGAGTGTGGCGCACGTCGACAAAGTAAACAGAAAAGATGAGCGTTTCGAAAACATTAGCGACGAATGCTTCGGCATGGTCAGCGACGTGTGCTTCAGCATGGGTAGCGACGTGCGCTTCAGCAAGGGCAGCGACATGCGCTTCGGCATGGGCAGCGACGGGAACTCCGGCAGAGGCAGCGACGGGCGCTCTAACAGGAGTTGCGACGGGTGCTCCGACAGAGGTAGCAACAAGCGCTTCGGCAAAGACAGCGACGAACGCTCTAGCAAGGAAGATGACTGCTTGGTAAGTCAGCTCTCTAGCAATGAAGAAGGGTGCTTGGCAAGTGAGTGCTCTGGCATGGTTAGCGATGAACGGTTCAACAAGTGGGCGCTCCGGTAAGGAAGGTGGCATTTCTGTAAAATGAACGTTCGGCGGCAAAGATGGGCGCGTGACCCTCGGTGTGGGCCCACGGCCCTTGATGCGTTTGCATGTGGGCGCATCAACAAGTTAAGTGGGAAAGTGTGTTTTGGAGTTGATTTGGAGAGCCGACAAGAGGTGACTTGTGTGGTAAGCAAGAAGGCAAGTTGACTTGGACAAGGCACCTAAATGCCTATAAATAAATGAAGTGCAAAGTCATTTCATCATCAAGCAATTGATCAAGGAAGTGATCAATCAAAGGGAGCAGAAAAGAATTACAGAGAGGTCTGCGGTATCGCTGAGGAGAAGCAGAGTGGGCTGGGCATCTTTGGCAAAGAGACACTCGTTTACATTTTTGTAACTCTTGTATTTTCTGGGTGTAGCAGTTGGTTGAGCGTGCACAAGGAGCTTTGCCTTGGGAAAATCCGTTTATGTTATACTGTTCTGTTTTTATACAAGTTAAAAGGGATCTGCCAGGTTGGGCAACCCACATCTTTATTCTCTCTGTGCTTTTGCTTAGTGCAAGGTTTTCTTGTTTTTGGCTAAGTGTAAATTGTGTCGACAAGGCTAATGAGACTAAGTAAACAGTTGAAGAGTTAAAGTGTTAAAAAGATAAAAAAAATTTCGCAGGTTTAAGGCGTAGTCTGGCGGAGAGTTGTTGAGTTGGCCACGCCCTCAACAGACTTCCATGTAGTGTCGCACACCACCTTTGGTGAGTTAAGAGCGCTTGCAAAGTGTGGCTGTGACAGGTGGTATCAGAGCCAAAAGTTTGAAGGAGTATTCAGCGAAGGTTAAACAGAAGAGACACTTCATTGGACGAAACGCTCTGCTGGTTCGGATGGGCGTCCGCACTTCAGACGCTCCACAGGGAGGTGATCATTCCACAGGATAAGGGCTCCGTTGAACGAGCACTCAACAGAAATAGTGGGCCACAGGGCAGGCGCTCTGTAGCCAAGTGCGGCTCTATATAGGTGCTCCGCAAAAGCGAGTGCACTGCAGACAGAACATGCTGTAGAGGCAGGCGTTTCGCAGACAGCGCGCCGCACTAACAGGTGCTCCACAGTCAGAAGTGTGCCGAAGTTTGGGAGCTCCCCTGTCTGGCGCACCATAGGAGTGGGTGCTCCATAGGTGAACACTCCCCCAGACAGAAGACGCGCGCTCTGCAGCAGGAAGTTGCACACTCCGCAACAGGAGCTGTGCGCTCAGGTGAAGAGCGCTCCACAGTAGGAGAGCTATGTGCTCAGAACGAGTGCTCCAAAAGAAATCGTGCACTCCAGGGAAGCACGTCTGCTTAGACAGTCGTAGCGGCATGAGGAGGTGCGGTTCAGCAGAAAAATGAAAAACACCAATTTTTGAAGTGCGCTCAGAAACGGAAGTGCATCGAGGAGGGTGCGCTCTGCAGGTGATTCGGAAGTGGTGCGTTTGGAAAACACCCATTTCGGCAGATTGACCAAGGAAATTTGTGCACTCCGGGAGTGTGACAGCAGCAACACTTAGAAAAGTGTTTGGCGGCCAAGTATTTTGATTGACGTCAAGGTTGGGTTCAGCAGTAGCTGGAAGTCTACAGATCCGTAGCAATAGAAAACGAGTCGGCAAGATGGGAGACTTCGGCAAGAAGGCAACAATTGTATAGAAATTCTTGCAAGCGTTGAAACCGCTTGGAGAAATGACAAGAGTTTTGGTTGAAGGGAAAACCTACGATTCAGTTGCACAGTTGGGTAACACATTCGTGGCAGGATGTGAACAGTTATCATCTGCGTTGAAAGAGATGGCAGGTTGCATTCGAGAGGTGGGACGAGTTCTTGAGGAAATACTTCAAAGTCAAAGGGATCAAGAAGAAAAATAGTCACAGGAAGCTCGAAGCAAGGAAAAAATGAAAGCGAAATCTAAGTCAAAAGGCACTTAGGGAGGGCCGAGACAAGAGAAAACGGACAATCCAGAAAAGAAGAAGGTTGCGTATTTTCTTTGCGTGGAGAACCACTACGTAAGAGATTGTCTATTTAGGGAAAGAGCTGTTGCGGGAGAGGACTCTATGGCAAGATTAACAGCAACAAGAGTTCTAGATGAAGCACCTTCAGACGAGGTTTCTGAGACGGTGAAGGAAATTGAATCTTTCCTTAGCGAAGCGGCCAGGGGTCGTAATGCAGCATTGCAAGGTGTGCAGCAATGATTGGACTTCGTGGAAACAACCATGAGTGGATTGAGGGTTTCTACGTTGGTTGACACTAGGTCATCTCACAGTTTGGTGAGCAGTAGGACTGCGGGGTCCCTTCACAGCAGCATGGAAAGTAGTCGAGCAAAGTTTAAGGCAGCTAAATCTACGGTGAGAGATGTGACAGGGAATATATGTGTAGCACCTATTCGAGTTTGAAGATGGCACGACAACATGGACTTGAAAGTTGTTCCACTGGATGATCACTCAATGATCTTGGGACAAGACTTTCTTCGTTTGGCAAAAGCGGTGTTAGTTCCGCATGCAAGATGGTTGGTGTTCTTAGGAGAGGAAGGAACGTGGAGCTTACCTATGACGCAGAAAAGCAAGTTGGGCTATAGACCGCGGGTGACTTCGGTTCAGATTTTTGAAGACCTGGGTAAGTGTAAGCACTTTCCATAGCAAAGCATAGGGAAGAAGACAGTTTCAGTAGAGAACAGTAAGCCAAGCGTTGCGATGAAGGCTGATCTATCCGTAGCAAGAAGGTTAGAAGCATTGGAAAAACACATGGCTTCAATCAATGAGGAGATTGATTCCTTGTGTATTTCAAAGGATCCTTTGCGGCAGCATGGGAGGAAACTGTTGGTTTTCCTAGTAACATGTGCAAAGGTTTTCAATGAAGGCATATTGGAGATGTCGCACAGCAGACAGGGCAGCGACACTTCGGTTGAGAAGAACCTTGAGGCGGAGTCACATGAGGAGGTGTTGGACAAAATGCAGGTTCTAGACGAAACACGAGTTTCAGAGGAAATGCAAGTTTCAGAGAAAACGTAGATTTTGGAAGAAGTCTTGGATGGAGGAAGCACCAGCGAAGTTGATCCACCCCACGATGCGGAGGACATAGTGGAATTTTGCCTCCATGCCATAGGCATTCCAGAAAAAGAGTTGACACGATATCGGTTGCAACAGGTTGGTTGCCTACCAAACGAAGTTGATGCAGTACTTACTCACTTGGAGAGCAAGCGGTTGTTGGAACCGGTTAACAAAGAAGTGGCTAAGGAAACCATGGCTATGGAAGTTGTGGTAGAGTTGTGCATTATTCAGGAACAAAAGATGTTGGAATGCTTGGAGACATCAAGGAACATTGAAACATGCAACGACAAGGCAAGCAAGCCATTTGAAGGGTTAAGTAAAGGAGCCAAGAAGTAGGCCAAGAAGAGGTCACAGCAAATGAATATGGACATGGTGTCTTCGGTTGGCTTAGATGACCGTACAGAGGTTGCAATAGACATGAGTACTTAGACGACTGATGGTGTTGGGTTTGGACAATATTGGGATTGGTTGAAAGAGCTAAGTGCCAGCAGCGATGCAGCCAATTTTGGGCAGTTTTGTGAGGAAGATTCGAGTGGCAGTGGCCTATGGCACCACTCATGTCTTCTCACTTGAGCTAGTAGCAGTTGGGCTCACCGTCTTTGGCGATGGCGGTGAGGCCGTAGGCACCTTTGGCAAGGTTGCCTAAAAAGACATTTTTTCGCCAAGGTAAAGAGCAGGAAGCTTGCGAACACTAAAAGAAGAACGCTGGCAACATGATTCCAGAATGGGGAAGTTTGTCTCAGGTGATAAACACACAGTTGAATTAGCTACCTAACTGGTTTGTCCTTGAGGTGCATAAAAAACAGAAACAGGAAGGAAGGCATGGATCATAGGTTGAAAGTAGGTGGTCAAGAAGCAGTACTGTGGATGAGCTAGGAACAGTTTATATGTTGCAGTAGTGTGGCTTGAGTCCACGTAGACGTTGCAGAAGTTGACGTTGACGGGATGACAACAAGTTTAAGTGGGGGAGGCTGTCACGACCCTGTTTTTCAGCACACTAAGTACTAGCGCTTTGGGACAAGGTGGTGTGGACAGTTTAGCAAGGTGTTGCGCTTCCACTTGGAAAACAGCAAAGCGCCCACACTCACCACCGGCAGAACCGAGAGTGTGGCGTGCATTGGCAAAGTAAACGACAAAGATGAGTGTTTCGGCAACATTAGCGACGAACGCTTCAGCATGGTCAGCGTCGTGCGCTCTGGCATGGGCAACGACGTGTGCTTTGGCAAGGGCAGCGATGTGCGCTCTGGCATGGGTAGCAATGAGCGCTCCGGTAGAGGCAGTGACGGATGCTCCGGCAGGAGTAGCAACGGGTGCTCAAACAGAGGTAGCAAAGGGCGCTTCAGTAGAGACAGTGACGAATGCTCCGGTAAGGAAGATGAGTGCTTGGCAAGTGAGCGCTTCGGCAATGAAGAGGGGCGCTTGGCAAGTGAGCGCTCCAGCATGGTTAGTGAAGAACGGTTCAGCAAGTGGGCGCTCCGACAAGGAAGGTGGCGTTTCGACAAAACAAACATTCGACAGAAAAGATGGGCGTGTGACCCTCAGTGTGGGCCTGCGGCTCTTGATGCATTTGCATGTGGGCACATCAACAAGTTAAGTGGGCAAGTGTGTTTTGGAGTTAACTTGGCGAGCCGACAAGAGGTGAATTGTGCGGTAAGCAAGAAGGCAAGTTGACTTGGACAAGGAACCTAAACACCTATAAGTAAACGAAGTGCAAAGTCATTTCATCATCAAGCAATTGGTCAAGGAAGTGATCAATCAAAGGGAGCAAAACAGAATTACAAAGACGTCTGCGGTATCGCTGAGGAGAAGCAAAGAGGGTTGGGCATCTTTGGCAAAGAGACACTCTTTTACATTTTTGCAACTCTTGTATTTTCTGGGTGTAGCAGCTGGTTGGGCGTGCAACTGGAGCTCTGCCTTGGGAAACTCCATTTATGTTATACTGTTCGATTTTTATACAAGTTAAAAGGGCTCTGCCAGGTTGGGCAACCCACATCTTTATTCTCTGTGTGCTTTTACTTAGTGCTATGTTTTCTTGTTTTTGGCTAAGTGTAAATTGTGTCGGAAAGGCTAATGAGACTAAGTAAACAGTTGAAGAGTTAAAGTGTTAAAAAATATCAAAATAGTTCCATAGGTTTAAGACGTAGTCTATCGGAGAGTCGTTGAGTTGGCCACGCCCTCAACAAACTTCCGTGTAGTGTCGCACACCAACTTTGGTGAGTCAAGAACGCTTGCAAAGTGTGGTTGTGACACCTATAGCTTTCAATAATCTTTTAATGCCATAGTGCCTATGCTATTATAGCTTTCAATAATCTTTCAAAGCTCGCATTAAAGCTTATTAGATGCATATTTATGAAAAACATGATATTTTTACCATGAGATTTATTGAAATTTACTTTCCAACATTTTACAAGCTTTATTATCAAACAACACTTTATAATGCTTCTTAAACAACTAACCATCTTTCAAAATATTGGTATTAAGTGTCATTGATTAATGCAATGGTAAGTACATTGCACTGTGTCCTAATATTCCTTGGCATTTTTCATTATAGCCATTTGATGAAAAAATGTTTATATAAAAAAATGTTTATATATATATATATATATATATATATATATCATTTCTATATATATATATCATTTCTACTAAGAAATTTATCTAGGGTTTCTTTCTTCTTCACCTAATTGTTTTTTCATTCCTTTCATGTTCTCAATGTATTCCAATCTTGGAGCTTATCATATCTTTGTTGAACTATATCTCATTCATTTTTATAAACTATTGTTGAACTATATCTCATTCATTTTTATAAACTATTGAGGTTTGGATTTTCATGGCTTAATATTCATAGTGATGAAGTATTTATTTTTTTTATCAATTCTACTTTTAAACCTTAAAAATTGAAAAACAAATAGCCTCAAAATCTCCCAAGCTCAACTTCAATAATAATTGAAGATAACAATGGTTTATTCCAACTTCATTATTATTCTATATATAAAAATAGAAACAACACAACAATGCTTACATAAATTAATTAAACATACCAAACATTTGTTCATTCTTTCTTCTTTTCTTCTTTATTATTTTTTCAAAGACTCACCCAAAAAATTGACCCAAAATCCACATATAGAAAAATCTAAAATGGAGTGCTTATCTACAAAATATAAAAGAAGCATTAATACCAAAATCTAGTAATTGTCTTTTTGCACCTAGAGACGTTTTCTACATCTCAAATAGGTGATATGTGTCACCTTGATATGGCATTGTAGAAGATGGATGTGCCTTATATTTTGAAACTAATGATTTACTATACAATTTGTAGATGAAATTTTATTTTGGCACATTATATTTTATGTTTTATAAAAACTATGGGCACAAAAAAAATTCTAACTCATCAAATCACCTTCTTCTTTTAAATAAATCTAGTTTTAAGACAAACAAGAAAATCAATTATATTGATACCGGTTATATTAATATCTTTTTACATAAGTTTTAATGACTATAATTATGTAGGTTTTTACGATTGAAAGATGTGATTTTGGTATATGTTAACCCTTTATAAAAAACTTAATTATTTTTATTTTTAAATTTTGTATTTTAAATATTTTGATTTTATTTTTATGTTCAATATTAAAAATGATGTATAATATTGTTAAACTTATCATTTAAAATCAACAAAGTTGAAAATATTATAAAAATTATATATATATATATATACTTTGACTCTCTTTAAAGTAAAGAGGGATCAAATCTCTTGAGGTGCAAACCTTTCCTAAGTAGAAGATCCTGAAAGTGTTTGTACTAAAGGATTTGATCCTTTTGGACGTTTGATAGAGCCAAAACTCATATAGATCTATGGTAGTTTATTAGAATCCTAATCCACTAAAAATATCTATTTCATATTAGATAACTTCCTCTTTAAACATTATTTTATCAATAGTGAAAAATGATACTCTAACATTACTAGATTGTTATTTTCTTCAAATCAAAGTCAATCCAAACGTGATATCACTATTCTCTTCCAAACAGTTTTTCTGTTTACTCGCTCCACACACTATTACTAGTGTGAAATTGTAATGTTTCTCTTTCACATCACACCTAAAAATACATTACACAAACAACCATACATCATATAAACAACAAATATTTCTTTTGAACTACACCTTTAAATACATCACACAAACAACCATACATCATATAAACAACAAATATTTCTTTTGTATTTAAAAAAATAAGAAAACATATTCACATATAAAATAATCCTTATTTCAAAGCAACAAAACACACATTATGTGAATTAGTTTCTTTTCCTTTATTTAATTTTCATATATAACACTTTTCAATACCATAGTCACTCTGACTTCATATCATATCATAGACTAATCATATTCCTAAATTATTAGGAAATTAAGTAATTTACGAAATTACGTTTAAGTGTTTTTTTATCAATGTCATAGTTTCTTTTTTAAAGGAATGTTCTATTTATATAGTTTTAAGGATGGATCACTTTGAAAGGTAGTCAATCTTATGGTAAGTCCAAAAATATTTTAAAATAAAATATTATTATACTAGTAGAGATGGTGGGAGGACATGAACGCCTCGGGGTGCTCCAAGATGGCTATAATGCAGCAAAAGCTAAAAATTATCAAGGGAAAGCTCAAATGTTGGAACCACAACACCTTTGGGAACATTTTCAAATACAAGAGTGATATGGAAAAAGAACTTAAAAAATTCAAACAATCATCATGGAAGAGGGACAAACAGTGGATAACAAACTCAAGGGAAAAGATATCATAGCAAAGCTTGACAAAAGATACAAATAGGAGGAAATTTTCTGGAATCAAAAGTCCAGGATTAGGTGGCTTAAAGAAGGGGAAAGGAACACATCCTTCTTCCATCGCTTGGTCATTCAACACCGCAGCCACAATCACATTTCCAGGCTCAAAATTGAGGATGGTGTTACGTTGGAAACACAAGAAGAAATTGAGCAGGAACTCATTCACTTTTTCCAATACTTGCTTATGCAACTGGTTCCTTCAAGAGTGCAGGCCATTAAGAAAGTCATAGATCACATTCCTAAGATCCTCACTCTGGATCATAATGTTGCACTGATGAAGATCATATATTTACAGGAAGTGGAGACTGTTTTCGATCAAATGGCAGATGATAAAGCACCTGGACCAGATGGCTTCACCATTAACTTCTTCCATCACTGTTGGGACCTGGTAAAAATTGAAGTCTTGGAGCTAGTGGAAGAATCATGCCAAAAACTTTGGGTCCTGCCTGCTCTCAAAGCGACTTTTCTCACCTTAATTCCAAAAGAATGGGGCTGCAACTCCTAGTAAGTTTTGGCCTATCTCTCTTTGCAATGTGGTTTATAATATCATCACCAAAGTGATTTCCAACAAATTAAAAACCCTCTTACCTGTGCTCATCTCACCTGAGCAAATGTGTTATGTGGAAGGAAGAAAAATACTAGATGGAGTCATACTCTCCCACAAAGTCACCCACTCTTTGAAAATTACCAAAAATCCTGGAATGCTAATCAAACTCGACCTTTGCGAACCCTTTGACAAACTCAGTTGGGAATTTATGGAAAAAAATGTTTCTTGCTTTCGGATTCTGTCAAGAGTGGACCAAGTGGATCCTTTCCCTTACATCTTCTGCCTTCTTTTCCATCCTAGTCAATGGAGCACCCTTCGCCACTTTCTCCCCTACCAAAGGCATTAGCCAGGGAGATTTGCTTTCACCCTTCCTTTTTATCCTTATGGATGAGGGTTTGGGAAAACTTCTAAAAGGAAAAATTTCGGAAGGATATCTAAGAGGACTTGCTCGGCATGACAACCCCCCCCCCACATCTACCAACAGTTTTTTGATGATAATATTTTCTTTGGACATCCCTTTGTTCAAGAAGCACGATGCATTTCGAAGGTCCTTCATACCTTCTCGGAGGCTTCTGGAACCACGATAAACCTTGAAAAGTCTAATCTATTCTTCTTTAACACCGACCTAATCACTCAACGCAATCTTTCTCGCATACTTGGCTTCTCCATCTCCTCCCTTCCCTCCAAATATCTTGGTGCCCCCCTTTTAGACTTTGTCATTAAACATTCCTCTTGGAAAGACCTCCTAGCTAAGCTGGAGAATAAAATCTCTTCCTAGACCTTTAGGACCTTAAACCTTGCTAGCAGACTCACCCTCCTCAAATTTGTAATGCAGTATATGCCCCTCTACCTCTTTTCAATTTTGGCTTCCTCTAAATGGGTTCTTAAAGCCATCTGCAATCTATAGTGCTACTTCCTCTAGGGAGGGGGAGGTAATCAACACAAATGGGCTTTGTTCAAGTGGAAAATAGTCACCCTACCCAAGCAGGAAGGATGCCTTGGTATTCAGGATCTTGAAATTAATAATGAGATCCTCTCTGCGAAAATTTTGATGGAATTGGATAGTAAAAAATACCCCCCCTTGGGCGTTATTTTGGAATAAAAAATATGCACAAGATTGGACCACTATCACACTGATTCACTATGACTGGACCCGTCAGGATCATTGATATGGAGAGAAACTAACTGTCAGAGTGCTTTAATTCAACACCACAACTTCTAAGAAATCAGAAATGGAGCCCACACCAATTTCTGGCATGACTCATGGCAACAGTTACCCAAATTATTAGACCTCTTCAACTTACAGGACCAACAGAACGTCATGTAGAGGATTGACATAATAACAGTTTGGGGACTTTTGGAAGGACACTACTTGAGACGACTTTTGCCTCTGGAAAGAACCCACCAAGTGGGGGATAATGGAAGATGATGCAAATTTGGACACCATCTAGTTGAAACTCTAGAAGAGACGTATTAAAGTTAAGGAGGAAGAAGACATCATCAGATGGGGACACAACTCAAAAGGAACCTTCACCACCAAAGAATCCTACTTACTACAAGCTCAAGGTCAAATGGAACCACCTGATCCCCTCTAGAGGAGAATATGGGAATCCAACTTTTGGCCCAAAATCTCTACTTTCCTTTGGTTGCTCACTCATCGGAAGATCCTAAGCTTGGTTAATCTGGTAAAGAAAGGTTTTCATGGCCCATCCTTTTGTGTCACATGCGGGGAATATTCTGAATAATAGACCACCTCTTGGATTCTTGTGCATTGGCTGACACTATCTGGAATCTGGTGGAGGAGAAATGTAAAATATCCAAGAGAGTCAAAGGTGATGTGATAAAGAATATCCAAATGTGGGGTGGGCATCCCTATCAAAGCACGCTCCTTAATAGACTATGGGAACTCATCCCAGGATTTGTAGTTTGGAATATCTGGAAAGAAAGAAACAACCGCATCTTTAATGGGAAACACAACAATGCTACGGAGGTTTGGGTGGGCATTTAAAAATATTCAAGAAACTCTTCTAATTGGTGTCTGGAATAATAGTGATTACCCCAGTCTTCAATCAGAATGGTATATTCTGCTCGGATGGGAGGTGGATCCAAAAGCCTTTACTCGCCACACTTGCCCCCCCGAAACGCACATCTCTAGCCTAGAGAAATGGGAGACGCCACCAATAGGATTCTACAAACTTAATTTTGATGGTTCGTCCAAAGGAAACCCATAAGAACTAGGATTCTAGGGAGCAATACAAGACTACACAGGGATCATACACCAAACTTACTGGGGATACATGGGACATGAAAACAATAGTGCAACAGAACTATTTGGGCTAACAGAAGGCATTCGCATAGCCATGAACCTGAATTACCTCCCACTAATTGTTGAATGATATTCACAAATAATCCTCTCACTAGCCACTCGCCTGCAGAATGGAGCACACGGGGAGAATATCTCACCTAGCTGGTGAATGGAGTATGGACTAATCCATCTAGATAAAATTCTTAAAAACTGCAAAGCCATCACCTTCTGCCATGTTAGAAGAAAATCCAATTCATTGGCCAATCGACCTTCCAATGAGGGGGTTTGCTGTAATTCTATGTTGAACCACAGAAATTTTACGTCTCTCAACTCAAAGGCATTGCTCAAGGACTGTAAAAAAATTTCTAGTTAGGATATGCCGACCCCAGATGCGGGTGACACGCGAGACCTCCACAGGTCCATTTGGTGCTCAGAACATGTGGCTACAACACGGGAAACAAGGTTGATGGTGACGTGGTTGAATTAAATTCTGATGGTGGTGAACTGCTTGCCTACCTTGCAAGAATTTGGAATGTCCTGGCCAGTTTGGGCCGTAATGCATGCGAATTAAGTCCTTCGCAAAGCTCCATGAAGCCGACATTTCAAAACATGAGGCCTGCTAACCTCCATTCTTTGGGCATTCTTTTCTTCCTGCTTCTGCTCCGTGTTCATTCCTCTATGAACCTACCAGCAAGGTTGAAGGAGAAAATTCCCAAGCAATGCGGCACTCTGCATAGAGGCAGTACAGGTCATGGAGGAAGTCATCGTAAGGAAAACCTTGGAGATATTGATGGATGAATAATGCAGGTATCCATGCCTGTTAGATGTATGATTAATGAGTTGGAATCCAAGGCGGTCTCTGATCATCTAACCTCCAGAAGAAGCAATGGTAGAATAAATTACTACTAGATGATTAAAAACATGTTGGGGTTGTTGATGGAGGACATGACTGCTAAATGGAATGGTGCCATGGATTTGGCGCAGAGCATGCGCACCTGCCTCAACCAGACTGGCGTGCAACTCAACACCCTGGAAGCAAATTTTAATTGGCGGAACTATTTGGTGTTTCCCAGCGCAGGAAACGAGGAATGTGATGGAGACAAGCACCAACGTGGGAAGGGAGGTGAGACCTCTACAGTTGTGGGAAATTCCACTGGTCTGTTACAGGAGCATAGGAATAATACGAGAATCACTACGCCTGTAAAATGTGGCCGCAGGGCTCCAATCGATGTCATTGCTACTCAGCCAATACAGGAGATGCAACCTACAATCCGACGAAATCAAGTGGATGATTATGGACCCTTCTCGATCCTAGAGGAGACACCGAACTTCTTTGCGGGAGATGCGACACCCTAGATGCTCCATTATCATCCCTAATTCCCTCTGTGACTCACCGTTTTTCTAGTTCTCCTTGTTCTTAAAATGTGTAATTTTCATGTCTGTCTACAGTGATTTTATAATTTGTAATTTGTCAATCAAAGTGTATAGCTTTGGAAAGAGCAGACTTTCCTATTTCTCAAAAAACCCCAACTCTAGTTTTTTTGACAGAATGGGCAGGTGGCCTCTTAGTTTAAGGCCCCCGTAGCAAGTTTTTGATGCTCTGTACACTTCTTTTATGTTATTATGAATATGAATCTCTAATGTTGCTTACAAAAAAATATAATGATAACGAGTATATTTGTGTTTAAGTATGAGTGAGTATGTTTGTGTTTAAGTTGAGTTGTTGTTTTCTCTTATGTTATTTAGTTTTAATTATATGTGTTTGTGTTTAATATGAGTTGGTGTTTTCTTAGATGTCATAACTATGAAAGATATGTATATATTAATAGAGATATATTTTACTTTTAAATTTAATAAGCATGAAAATTATTAAAATAAATATATATGTAATATTATTTTTTATTTTATAAAATATTTTAAATTATAATGATTTATGTTGATTTATTTGAATATCTAACAAAGTGTATATATCTTATCCCTTCTAATTTGAATCTATGATATTTTAAGAGGAATCAACACCTTTAACGGTTATAAACATAACACATCTATTTAGAGTATTTTAATGGTTTGAGTACTTTATTTTTCCTACTCTAACTCTTAATGACAACATATTAACCCAAATAAATAAATATATTCCTGAAAAAAAGTTCACATGAATATATTCACAAAAAGTTCTCAATAAAGAAAGTATGAGTTGAAATACAAACTCCTTATATTCCAATGTCAAAGGAAACATCATACTTAAAAAAAAAACATTATGCTAGTTTGCTACATATTTATCAAAATAAATAAAATGAGAAATAAAGGTTGAAAAAAAAGATTCGTTGAGAACCACAAGCTAAGTTCTCATCACCTATTCATCTCCTATTAATAGGAACAAAGAAATAAAAAACTATAAAGAAACTAATGGTTATGATTATTTTGTGAAAAATTGAAGACAAAGAAAATATGTCATATATCATGCTAGGTAGGGAGGAGATAATGAATTAACATGTGATTATACATAACTTATATATAAAATGTATATAGTTTAAAATTTTAAAAATCCATGTTATAGTTATAAGTTTTGGAAATTTGGATGTTTCATAAAAAATTTATGAGTGTTGAATTCATTTTTATCATCAAAATTGGGATTAAAATATAGTTACATTCTAATTTTTCAAATAACAAACATCCCATTATAAAAAATGTATTTATTCTATTTTCCTTTATTATACATTTACATCAATTCTCAAAACATTTTTTTCATATTACATATTCAAATCAATTTTTTCACATTTAACATGTTACGTTGGTGCACAAATATTGTTCAAAATACTTTTTAAACAAACACAAGTTTAAACTTGTGCTTCAGAAATTATTTTAACAATTAATAAAAAAATAAAAAATAAAACAAGTAAATTTAGATATTTATAATCTTTCAAAGTTTATTTTAATGATTTTTTTTAATAACACCATTTTTCTTTTAAGTTTTAAATTCCATGACCACAGTACAGCCAAATTCTTTTAAGTTTTATATTTCATAAACATTTGATCACAGTACAGCCAAAATTAAATAAGTTAAATAAAACAATATAAATTTATTTCATTTTAATAATCAAAATTAAACAAAAATATTTAAAGGATAAAGAAATTTTTTAAATAAAGTTGGTCAACTTAAAATTGTACAAAATCTTAAAATTATAATCCTGCCATCCACAAAGACTTGAAACTGCTACTTCTTAGTCAAAGAAGATCGAGATATTCACATCTTCCAATCTATCATATTAAAAAAATAAACATATGACCAACCATTTCGTTTCGTTGGTACACTCATTACGGGTCCATTTAGGTTTGTTTGAAAGTCTACAAAGGACTGAGACATTTCATTTTCTTTATTTTGGTATACTAACAACGGGGCCTTTTGGGTTTGTTTGAAAGTCTACACAGGACTGATATATTTCATTTTCTTTATTTGGTTATACTAATAACTGTGCCTTTTGGTTGGTTTGAAAGTTTCATTCATCAATAAAATATAACAGATTATAAATATTTTTTTATATTGAATGTTTCATTTTCTTCATTTTGGTATACTAACAAGTAACAACTGGGCCTTTTGGTTGGTTTGAAAGCTTCATTCATCAATAAAATATAACAAATTATAAAGATTTTTTTATATTGAATGCTTTATTGTATTAAGAAGTGCATTTTACAGTTTAGAAAAGGAGAGATGTGTAACTTTTTCTTTATTCATCCTAGAGTTGATATGGTATCCTTTATAAAAAAATAATGAAATGTTATTAAAAATAACATGTAGCCTTTAATTAAATTTAAATTATTTAGAATTGTATATATATAAAATAATATAAAATAAACTAAAATCATAAACATTGGATTACATATTTCTTCAACATTTTTACTCTAAAAAAAATTTAGACTACGAAAAATTTGATGCAAACACTGGGTAGATCTCCTTTAAAATAGATCTATACTATTAAAGTAAAAAAAAACACTAATTTATAATAACAATGCTAATATATTACAACAAACCATAAAGATTTTCTTGCCTCCACTGCTTTTTTAAATTAAAAGAAGCACCAGTTTATGGTGGCAATGTCAATATATAGCTATTGTATTTTACAACTTTTAATGATAATATATTTTTATTTTTGTAAGTAAAACTGAACATTTATATTCTTCAGACACCTTTGGATACCTATGAAAACTCACAGTTTTTTGTTATAAATGCGAGTATTTTCTTTTTAAGTATCGAACCAGTGCCAATTCCGTTCCACCCAAACCTAAAAACAACATGCAACATCTAGGACAAACCAAAAACAACACACAATTCTAACTCGGGTCAAGTGGCCGTGGACGTAGCGGTTAAGTTACGATATGAAACGAGCACCTGTAGGCGACGTTCTAACAAAGCGAAGTTGTCATCTCGCCTGATCAAACTCAATCGAACATACCGTTTCTCTGCTCCAAACGCCTGCCCCTCTCGCCCGATGATCCCTCCATTCTTCATAACCGCCGTGCAGTCCTCATCTTCTTCTTTCTCGCACTTCACCCACGCGTACGCTGAACATTAATCATAAATCTTGGAATGAGATCCACATCAAAACTGAGCTAAAAAGTATCAGATATTCTTTGGAAGGAGACCACAGTCAAAGAAAAATAACCCAACAAAGAAAACCCTAAGAAACATAAAAAGCCCAACCAGCTAATCCAAGAAAGAACATCATATGGGATATATATATGTACATACCTGGAGAAGGCCCTGTGACCGTCTTGAAAAAAATACAGTACTTAGATGTCAAGTTTTGAAGGGAGAAACGGTCGGAGCGGCTGAAAATCCTTTTCAGTCTTCGCCATCTGTCTTGCATAACATTGTAAGCATAGTGAAAAATAAGCTCCTGATGCCTTGATTCCCTACTTACCTTCCCTTCTTCCAATTTGCGTTGATAACCAGTTATAACTGTTTTCAGTAACCTAGTAGCTCTTAGCTGCGTATCATGTGATACCCCAAGGGTATTCCCAAAAACGTATTCAACCATCTTCAGGTACACATCATAGTCTTTCACAATAGCCCATCTGCGCGCAGATATTAAATCTCTCAGAGTTCAAAATATAACTAAGATTCCTCATCAATATCCTTGAAAATGAAGAAGAACTGAATGAAAATGATGAAGTTAATTAGTTACCCAAGCCTGCTGCCCGCATGTCCGGTGAGTTTGGAGAGGGTAAAGAGCATCATGTCCTTGTTGGCTGGTTCAATAATGGCAGTGAAGTGTGGCCAATAGTATGCATGATCATAGACAGTCCTCACGTTTTCACCGTCTAACACGCCTTCTTGAAGAAAAGCTGTGGGATTGTTTGGAGATGCTACAATCTCCACAAATCTGGTGGAGTTCAGGGATTGGGAACGTTTAGCCCATGACCTAGCGTCTCCCTCCCATATGGAATCGACAGAGTCGAACATTTGTGTCTGGCTTTCATATGCCTGCAGCAAACCAAAATAACCCTAATGTCAATTCTTGGATTTCAGCTGATCTATTGAAATAACTTGAGAAAGCTCAAAAATGGCCTGGACATACTCCGTAGTAGGGCGCAGCTGCGACTACTTGTGCAGGATGTTGTATTGCATCATGATTCCTAGGAGAAAGACTGTAAACGGCAGCGTTGATAAGCTGCATAGAGCCAGTTCCAATCACTATATACCTCCCCTCTGTCACGGCGTTTCCCACCAGCGCATGAATCCCACGTATTTGAGTCTCTAACTCGGGGGATATCCATGATGCAGCATCGTTTATAAGATAGCTCATCCGATACCACCCCGGTACCACCGTTGTGCTCGCTTCGGCATTCCTGAGCCAGAAGGGCTCAAGGAATACAGGATCTCCACTACAATAAAGTATTGAAGTTACCCTTTTGTCAGATAATTAAACGCCTTAAGCTTTATAAATCATATCTGGAAATTGAATTCCTTTGATTTGTTTGTTGATTCAGAATGATATAGGATTCAAGCTCACCTGTCGGCATTTACTACGCAATCAGCAACAATTTGGGAACAATCGGGACCTGTGTAGCAGTCGTTACATTCGCAATTAAATGTTTTTCCCTCATCATCTGCCGCAATATTTACGGTATCGACGAAGACATATCCATGGCCGGAACAATGATACGCCGCCGCTGCCTCTGCTTCCTCTGCGGCTTGCTTAGTCCATGTCAGCGCCTGTAAATTATTATAACTCGCGCCGTCTACGATTCCTGGATCTCGATGCAGTGCCTGGGGCAAAGATGAATAGATCGGAAATATCCAGAGCACAACAAATAGCAGATTCAATAGAAGCGAAAATACGAACACGGCATTCTTCAATTTAGTTTTGAATCGGACGGAAGAATAACTGTAGATCGGATTATCAGCGTCTGAATTAAGCAATAATTGTTTTTGATGATGGTCCATCTTCCGGATTTCAGTCCGGTGAAACGATGTATGAAAGAACTCCTTTGGGCGAAGATTCCTTCGGCCTGTAAGTGGAAATCCTCTTGGTGAAGATTAAGGGGCAGAGATTGTAAAGACAGTGGAATCTTTCACCGCCACATATGAAGAAACACGTTCTTAGCGGTCATTGGCAGATCTAATTCATTATCAAGTGAAATACATAAAATGAAATCAAGATTTCTTTTTCCAGAAAGGGAAAGCTGATATTGTCGCTATGTAAAGTCAATAGTGGAATCTTTTTTATTTTCATTTTCGTTTGTTATAATTTGGCATCCTCCCCAACTAAACAGGAGTTCTCTTAAACCAACGCCAAGGGTTAGCTTAATTGGTAAGACGTACGCACACTTTCTTGGTTTGGGGAGAGGTCATGGGTTAGAATCTTGAATCCTTTTTAGTTAAGCCTTCTGCGAAGATGATCATTTCCCTTAATTTTTTAGTACAATATATTCTTTTAGTATAGTATAATTTTTAATTTATTTTAGCGTCATGTATGATGTAATTTTTTTTTATAATTTTTTAGTATAATAAATAAATGGATGGAAATTTCTCTTTATAATTTTTAATTTATTTTTAGCGTCATGTTAGATGTAATTTTTTTTATAATTTTTTAGTATAATAAATAAATATTTTCCGTATGTAAGAAGTGGACCCAAAAGAGGGTTATAGTACCTATATTCTTTTTAGTATAATATATTCAAAGGAGTGTCATAGTACATATATTCTTTTTAGTATAATATATTTCAGTGTTGAGCATCTTAAATTTCTTTTTAGCATCATGTAAGATAGAAATTTCCCATTATAATTAATATAATATATTTTGATGTTGAGCGTCATTTAAGATGGTTATAGAGATTGGATCCCAAGTAAAGATCGCTTTAATGGATTGCTCAACCATACGAGTCACTTGGTTTCACAAATTTTCCTTTATCACTTAAAGTTATTTATAACTTTAAGTTATATATATTTTTAGATTGTTTTATTAAGAAGATTTTTTTTCACATTAAAAGATAACTTTATATATTAGAAAGTTGTATCATAAATATAATACCCTTCATACATCATATTCAAAAGGTTCTCCAAGACATAATAAACATAGTAGTCAATACTCTAAAAAGCATAGGCCGCTACAAGGAAAGTAAAACCCAAGACTCTAACAGACATAGAGCTGAAAGTAACCACCAAAGACTCAAGTTGTCACAAGAGAGAGTCTAAATATAAGTTAAACGTCCAGTCTCTACCCTAGAATTTCCATGAAAAAGTTCCCAAACCAAGTGCCCATCTCCAAGCCCAATTGACTGCTTGGAAAGGTAGTCAGCCACCCCGTTGAGTTCACGATAAATATGGCTAAAAGAAATCTGTTGAAAATGACTAATAAGGTTCCTGGTCTATCTTTGCCAGTGGAAAAGCTCAATATTCTGAAGTAGATGTTTCTCGTTGGCCCAGTCCACAATAACTTGAGAATCCCCCAAAACTAAAAGGTCGTGCAATTCATTATCGTGAGAAAAACTAAGCAGTCCCCAAATGGCCAAAAGCTCAGCTTTCGTGTTTGTGCCCCTGCCAATACCCATCCTCAACCTATACAAAATATCAAGCATTATTCTTATCACCATCCCAACCCCACAATTGCCACCCTGCTCCGCTCCATCAAAATACCTAACAATAGACATCTGAGCCATAAAAGGTAAGGGAATATAACGAGTCCTTTCCTTGATCTGTATGGAACCATATGAGTGCAATAACACCAAAGCCTTTGAGCAAGATACCTGCGGATCCATAATGCCTTGCTGGAATATCACATAATTCCAAGCTCTCCACACTACCCATAACATGGCCAAAATATAATCCATTGAGTGCGATGTAGCTGTTAACCAAAACATAATATTATCAACTAGGCTTCCCTTGTCCTAGTGAACAGTTACCTGCAAGTGCTCACAGAAAAATAACCACATTGCTTGGAAGAAGATGCAATCCCCAAAAACATGTTCGACAGTTTCCAGCTTACGACAGAATAAACAACAATATCTCGGGCCTTGAAAGCCACGTCTCTGTAATCTATCCCATGTCAGAATTTTATGTTTTAAACATAACCAACCGAAGCACTTAATTTTAATAGGTAACTTCCCCTTCCATAGTCTCGAAAACAAAGGTGAGGGCTACTAAACCAATAAAGAGTCAGAGAGTTGCTTGTATACCATCTCAGCCGTAATAATTCCTGTCTTTTATTGATGTCCCAAACAATTTGGTCACTTTTCTTCGTCAACATTATTCCTACATTTTTTCAGACCCGTGACATAACAATCCCATTCCTAGGCCATAACCCCGCTGAGACCAAGGTCCCGCAAACATAACCCCAGAGCTCTAGAATCTCCCACAATGGAGTAAATGTGCAAAATTGTAGAGATGTGTTGATCTTGCAGAAAGCTGAGTATGCGACAAGAAAGTGTATAGTTCTTTCCCAAAATGGCTATCGGGTCGACACCCACAAAATCCCGATTACCTCTACTCACCTTCTAGCTAAAGTTGGATATGATCAAAGGGAGAGTGCTCAACAAAATTCTCCAAATCGTCGATCCATTCACCACCCGTGATCGGCCATATCTCAACCATGACACCACCAGAAATCTCCTTAGAAATTTACAACGTATAATCCTACCCCATAAGTCGTTATTTGTAAGTGCCCGCCATAAGATTTTTGCGCACAACGATTGATTGAACAAGCTCAGGTGCTTGATAGCCCAACCGCCGGAGCCTTTTGGAAAAGAGAGACATTCCCATCCAACCAAATGATATTTTGTTGCCATCTTTTTCCCTCTCCACAAAAAATTAAAGATGAATCTCTGGATCATGCATGTAATTCCCTTCGACACATGGAGCAATGAAAACCAGAACACCAGGATAGATTGAAGCACACAGGAGATGAGTATTAATCTTCCCCCCAGAGAAAGCCACCGCGACGTCCACCCATCCAATTTCCTTTGAAATTTGATCAATAACCACTACCATTCCTTATTCTGATAGAAATTAGGTCTTAGAGAATAACCCAAATATTTCAGACTGCCATCTATATGCGATGCCTTAAATGAAAATAGGTTTATAACTTCTGTCACCTGAGAATCCACCCTACAATTATGGTAGAAAGAAGACTTCCGCATATTGATAGATAAACGTGTGGCAGAGCATAAAAGATTCAATAATTCCTTTATGTGGCTCCACTCGACAATATTACCATCGCCAAATATAATAACGTCGTTAACAAATAAAATGTGAGTTAGATAATAAACATTGGATACATTAACCCCTTTGATACAACATTCCTCCTTAGCTGACATGAATATCCTGTTGAGTCCCTCAATAGTAAGTATGAATAGATAGGGGGAGAATGGCCACCTTTGACGAATCCCCTGGGTAGCGTGGAAGTAAGGAGACGGACATCCATTGACCATAACAACAAAACTGGAAGTGGAAACACAAGACATCATCCAAGAAGAGATGTAATGGGAGAGACCAACATGTAACAGTATAAGGTGAAGGAACGACCAGTCGATCTTGACATATTCCTTTTCCAGATTGAGCTTCAGAATCAAAGCTGACAACCTTTTCCACTTGATCGAGTGTAAACTTTCTTGCACCAAATCAACCGCATCTAGTATTTGTCGGCCCAGCGGGAATCCAAATTATTCCGTGGACACCACCCGAGTGAGTATAGGTTTAATTATATCAGCAATAATCTTTGCCACCAGTTTATACAAGAGATTCAAAAGTGAAATGGGTCAANGAAATTCTATTGGTTCTTGAATTCCAACTCACAAAAACTTATTTTGGCACGTTTTCTTATAAGGCCCATTTTAGACCCCAAATTTCCTCTAATGAATCATGAAAAGCAGTCAATTTATCCACCTTAGGGATAAGTGTGATATAGGCTATATTAAAATCTCCAAAATGGTACCCGATTGATGTGAGTCTTCCACCGCCACAGCCACCTGACATCCCAATAAATCGAAGAAGTGAAGAAAAAACTCCACAGTGCACCTATCAGGGCCTCGACTCTTGTCTTTCTTAAATTCCTTGAATGTTTCAAGAACCACATCTTTAGTCACCCAACCACCAATAAAGTCACAAACTTCCTTGTCAAAGAAACACGGATAATGACTGATGGCCTTGAGTTGGTTTCAGATATCTAAGTCATTCAGAGCAGAGAATTGTTCCTGAAAATACACATTTGCCGCCAATTGGATATCTTTGTTTTCATGCACAACTTTACCATCTGCTCCTTTAACTTCCCAAATTGCATTAGTAAGCCTCCCCTTGTTGGCGAAATTGTGAAAGTACTTAGAGTTATCATCCCCAACCTTTATCCACATGGATCGACCCTTCCGATGGATAGATTCTTCTTTATGCAGAAGGAAAGTGTGTCGCGCAAACTCCATTTTGAATAAATGTTGTTGTCTTTCCTTTGAGAAAAAACCGTCATCCACCACTCCAGTTAAAAGTTATATCTCGACCTCAACATCACCTAGGGCTTGATCCATCTCCTTTTTCTTATTACGCACCCATCCAATGACAGCTATTGTCAGTTTGTCTAATATCCATAATAGACTCAACATCAGACTGAGGTGACTTGGCACCCAAGCTGAAAATGAAGCCCAATTCTCTCGAATAAACAAGTTAAAATCCACATCCGTCAACCATGAAGGATTGAATTTAAACAGATAGTAACTGAAGGATTTATCAAAATCTGTTTGAAGAAAAACTGATCGGTGGTCAGAGAACCTAGTAGCCACTGACCAAGACCTATATTTGCAAAAATGATCACCCAATCCCTCAGTCATGAGAAAGTGATCCAATCGTTTCACAATCCCCCCACCACCACAATGGTCATTTGTCCAAGTAGGAGCCATAACCGCGGGAGTAACATCCAGCAATTGAGCATCATCAATTAGATTAGAAAATTAATCCACAAGCGGGTCCACCATTCTACCAGCTCGCCAAAGTTCACTCGACGACCAAATCCCCAGCTAATATCATTTTAGTGATCTGAAAGAGGACAACTTCCAAGTCCTAGTCCCAAAATGCCTTTTTGTCCCTATAAGGACCATAGATATTTAAAATGTTAATCAGAGTGTCCCCCCCAATCTCCCGGGTTCCCTTGTAATAGAAGGAAGAACCTCCCCCTCCCCCTCCTTGTCCATGACAGCTAGAGACTCAATAATATCGACTGCAGAAATGAAATTAAGAAGTAAAGGTACAGTTTGGGAAAACTTACCCACAAAGGAAGTAATTGAATCCTTATCTAGAGGAATGGGGAAACAGAGATGACGTTCCATACCTGCACTCAGTGTCGAAACCACCGATCGCTGGTTGAGCTACAAGAGAGGTCTAATGCATCTATCCTTGGAGTGCCCAGTATCTCGACATCGGTGACACCAGAAAGGGACCGCTAGTAGTATAGGGTTTGTAAAAAGGATCGACCCTCCCATAGAACTTCTAGTTCGACTGGTAACCCCTCACCCACTTCAAATTCAACCAGCACCCTGGGAGACACACGTTCAAAACCCAACAGTTGCTCGTCCTCCATAAGGATGAATTTACCAATAGCATTCACAATGCCCATAAATCCTTTCAGGTTCCAGCAGTGCACTGGAAAATCGGGTAAGATTACCCACAATGTTTTCTGGTTAACTATTCGTATCTTGGGTCAAACCCGATGTGCCATCTTCCCAACACCAGTGAACCAAGACCAATGACCCATAACTGATTTTCTATGGCCGGACGGTCCTCTTCGAACAGAAATTGAAAAAGAATCCAACCGTTCGCTAGTAAGATTACCCATGGTAACGACTTGACGGTCGGCTTCCAGGATACACGAATCCACTCAAGAATCTCAACTCGACTAAGTTTGATATACTCAAAATTTCCTGCCAGAGCTCTCCACGAAAGGGCCTCCACCATGTACATGGTGATATCCTACCCAAGTAAACATACCGGCCGAGATCCTTTAACCTTCTCGAAACGAATAAAAGCCTCAGGACGAGTCTGGGTTCTGCCCCCCTTCAGGCCAGAACGTTCCAAAGGCCTTGGCATGACGGGACCACCACAAAACAACCCACTTGCTAGAAAACTTCCCGACAAAACCCTATCCCCTCCTCCTGGAACAATTTTCATGAAAGAAACCTTCACCATAGGGTTAGTACGAACTCATCCTCTGTTATCAACCGACATAGAGGAAAAAGGCTTAAAACGACTGACATAAAACCCACAATACGAGGAATAAGAAACCCGACAAGGCAAACCCACTCCCTAGAAACCAACAATGTAGGCTTCCCACTTTTTATCTTGGTTGGTACTAAGTCCGTCCAACAAACAGATTGGTCTCCAGTCAACGAAACCCAAAAAAAAAACACCCCAGTCCATCCCCACACACAAACACCCCGACATCGGTCCCGAAAAAAAAAACCCTAAGCTATCGACAAAAAAAAAAACCCACCTCCTTAGCAACAAAAACATAGTAGTTTAAAACACCATCTCAACCTATAGTAACTCGACTGACACCCCTTCAAAAAATGGAAAACAAATCATAACAAGGGTTTTACCGCCATTGATGGGTAGGTAACACAGCCTTTGAGTATAATCCTACAGTTTTTCCGCCATTGACGGGAAGGTCTCGCAGCCTCTAGAACGTTTGTAAGGGCATCATGAATCACCTTATTGTATTATCTTCATAAAATCATAATATAAGAAGATTAAACCGGTATTAAAAGAAAGCTTTAACCATGATATCTTAAAGTTTGAGGTTAAAAATAGCCATGCGCATAAGGGAGTTTATAGGATATTTATTGATTTGATATAAATTGTTTACGGTAAAATTAAAACCATATGTTGCGTTTGGTTAATTTTACTAGAGATATTATTGTTATTATACCTGTCTCAGTATATTGTAATCGATTGCAAGTCAAACCTTTTTGACTTTGGTATTAGTTGGTGTCTTTGATGCAGCTATAAATAATTAAAACCTGTTTTGGAAAGTATGACTTAGGGATTTGTAAAATATTTTTTTTAATTTTGTTAAAAAACTATTTTTGTAAACAGCTGATTGGTGGATAGAAGATGATGTCAGCTTTGGGATTTGGTATCTGGATTTGAATTGACATGTGGCAAGATGACGTCATAACAATAAAATTAAAAAAATAAAAATTATATCATATTGGCTTGATGCCGGTGCACTGGAAAAGCTCCATGAGAATGCAGCAGCATGGCTCTGGACTCGTCTCAGAATAATCAAAAACCGTTTACTAAATCTTTGATGGGAAGCGGCCAGGGTATGATGACTGGCATTTTGGAAGATCCATTTTTGGCTTCCAGGCTTCAACAGCAACTGTCAAACGATAAATTTATTAGGACCGTGTGAGAGCACAAGATCCATGGCATTACAGCTGGGCACAGCATGGGGATGCAAGCCTTTCGCAGTTGTTAGCAGGCACCGGTGGCCCTGGACTTTTGGCAGTAATTAGGTCCCCTTTGTCTGGCTCTGCTGTTGCTGCTACTGCTAAGGATACGATTACTATTCAATCCCCTACGCAATCCTGGCGGCCACCTTACGTCGGCCTGAATCCCCTCAGCCTAGGTCAAGGTAGGGTCGATACAGCTCGGCTTCTAGGGAAGAGATTGAGGGATGACCAAGCAAGGCCGACCAATACCGTAATGAAAATTTCGCTTATAATCTTTTAAATTCTGCATTCTGTAAATTTTGTATGTTGAAAAATGTAATATTTTAACTGGGTAGGGCCTCTTTACAAATTTTGGAGTAGCTGTTGGATCAAATAATGAACAGGCAGGGCAACAGAGCACTTATGAATTAGCGCTTGCTCAGCCGCAACCTCAATCTTTATCTCCACCAGGAGCTGTGGCAGCACCAGCACGCCCTCGAGCAAGGGCCAGGCGTGGTCAAGCGACAGATCCACATAGTATTGCCGAAAGAGTAAGCTTATTTTCACTTCCATATATGCTAAACATATTGATCATTGCTACAATTTCCCAGAGTATTTGTTATTTCTTGATTTAAACAAGGCGTTTTGTTTATGCGCAATATTAAAGCCAAACTGACCAGAGCCGTTTGAACGTGTTTCCAGCAACGTCGAGAAAGAATTGCAGAAAGAATGAAGGCATTGCAGGAGTTGGTTCCGATCTTTAATAAGGTGATTTTTTGGTTAAGTGGTTTATGATAACAGATAAGCTTTCATTTAACCTTATTAGACCAATGGGCCAGTTCATAACCTGATTTCTATACCAATTTTTATATCCTCATAATCTTTAAATCTTTATAACAGGAGTGGTAGTGGTCAAGATTATTTTTCCTGTATGTTTGTTGCTCTTGTTGCCCAGCTTTTCTCTTGAGTACTCCATGCTACCCCTTTCACATATTTTTCTGAGAAATGCCCATTACTATATCCGTGAGTATCCATTACTATATCTGTAAGTATTCATGGTATCCTTTCACATACTTTTAGTGGTTTACTTTCCTGCTAAGTGTCCATTCATATCTGACAAACCTAACACACCAAGTACGAGTTTCACATACCTTCTGACAAGCCTAACACACCAAGTACCAGTTTCACATACCTTCTTAAGAAATCTCTGACCATATGATCAGATAACTATCCAAGTTCCAACACACCTTGAAATTGCTTCCAAAACATATTATTGTTTCTAAAACATAAACATGTCTCTCTATGGTATAGTTGCTTAGAAAATGATACTGTTGACCAAACCCTATTAAATGTGGCTTCCTAGTTCTTTCCCAGACCTGACCTCTTCATTCTACCCGAACGTAATATTTAGCGGGCAAATCTATTTTGAAAGTTGCAGGATGTTCTTTGGTTAGAGATTAAATCTTCACATTGGTTATTTGAATTCTATTTTGGCTGTTTAAAGTATTATAATTCATTAAATTAAATCTTCAAATTGGTTATTTGAATTCTATTTTTGCTGTTTTAAGTATAACAATTAGTATTTTCTAATCAATACAAGTACTTAAGTTAATTTTGCTGCATCAATGCAGCAGGTAGCGTATGAATACAGTTTTAGCGTACTAGTTCTTATCCTCAAATTGTAATCAAGTTTTGGGATAATATTGTTTGAATATGCTGTCAATTATTCATGTACAAGAAGCATGGACATTGGAAATGTTGTTATGCAGAGCGACAAGGCGGCTATGCTGGACGAAATAATTGACTACGTAAAGTTTCTGCAGTTGCAAGTGAAGGTAATGTATCTTTTAATTTGGAACTTTAAGCTTGCAGGAATAGGGCTAGGCTAACAACTATTCTCCCAATTATTGAGTACAGTCGCGATTCACAGGTCCTAAGCATGAGTAGACTTGGTGGCGCAGGAGCAGGTGGTCCACTTGTAGCAGATATCTCTGCAGATGTAATAATCATGTTATTAGTTATGATTAAGTATTAATTTTAGTTTCGTCACTCGTGCCATCGATGTGTATCAGCATTTCAAATTGGAGAATGAAGGTTAATAGAAATTTAATGAAATGTCAGGCTTCAAACAGCATGCGACTTAGCAGAATCAAGAAGGGCCATGAGAATATTTGTAGAGATGACGAGGGATTGTCGATAACATAAGAAGAGGTAGCAAAACTGATGGATGAGAACAAGGGGTCAGCGATGCAGTATCTGCAAACTAAAGGGCTGTGCCTCATCCCTCTATCGATTGCAACGACAATATCTGGCAGATCGACCATGCAGCCTAACGCCCTTGTGAGAAGTCCAAGCCCTTGTGCATCGAATCGAGTTATCAATTCAACACATCCGGCCAGCGAGAGCAAAAGCAGGAGCAAGGAGGGAACAACATGATAGTCAGTCAAAGCCCACGAGGGGCCACTGCCTGCAGTAGCGCACTTACTTGGACTAACAAACTTTATTATGATTAAAACGACGAGCATCGTATTGTGGAGCCACTCGTTAGTCGTGACCTGATCCTGTCCAAGTACTTGGTCCTCGAATACAATATTGCACGGTCACTGCCATTCTTTTTAATCTCGAAAGCTGTAAGCAAAGGGAAGCTCCCATAATATTTTTCTATTCATGTTGGCTGCAGGCATTTTCCTTTATCCAACATTTGAGCATAATTTTGTTTTGTATGCTCAATCCATGGGCTGCTCTGCCAATTTTTGTTATATAAAAGGTTCCTGTATCTGGCATTTCCATAAAGAATATCAATTGCTTTTTACAGCTTTTTATTATTTATTTTCCAAAGTTAAATTATATGCTGTCTCAACCGCGTGGAGAGCTCTGACGAACATTATTTTATATATACTGAGTATTTCCTGCTTGACACTGAGAATTTCCTGCTTGACAAGTAGGGCTTCTTATATATACACTGAGTATGTGGCATCATATTATTTCATCGCATAAAATCACGACTTGTTGACGTTATTGCTGAGCTCATTTTTAATGTTACAGTAATTGTTATTAGCTTTGGGCAGCCCAAGCTGCAAATACTATTTCCAAAATTATCAATATTGTGAAAATAACGGATCTCCGCCTTGTGTACATACATATAATGTGTCAAATACAAGTGTCTCCGCCTTCCGTACATACATATAATGTGTTTCACACACACAAGTGTTTATGTAAATTTGTGTGTTTATGTAAATTTGTGCATATAATGGGTTTCATGAAAATGCTGTAATACTGATAATGATAACCCATGAAAATGCTGTAATACTGATAATGATAACAAGGCAAATACTTTCTTAGTTTAATATTTATTAAATAAAAGTGTTAATTTAATATTTATTAAATAAAAGAGTTTACTATGTTTACTGGTTTTGTGTAGTAAAATTTAAAATTGTTTCTAACTTTTTAATTGTTTAATACAAATAAACAAAGCATTACTATATATAGTAATGCTTTGTTTAATACAAATAAACAAAGCATTATTATATATAGTAATGCTTTGTTTATTTCCTTTAGGACTCATTACTATATATAGTAATATATAGTAATTTATAGTAATGCTTTATTCTTGGAAAATCCATTATTCAAAATATTTAACTAAAAAATATTTATTTTCAATTTAAAATAATTAAATTTATTTTAAATTTAAATTATAAATTTATAATAAAATATAAATAAACTATTCTCACAACAATGAGATTAATTTATAGTCTTATAAGCTATTATTTCTCATTTCCTATTTATGCTAGTCTATAAAGAAACTTGCATATTTTCATAACATAAGTCAAGAATATTACTAGAAGTATGTAAGGAAGCTTGAATATGCTCGTTTTATGCTACATTGCAATAACCTATATCGTATTTAAATGGACATTTTTTAATTCATTTTTGTTTTAATTTCTTTCAAATTGTAATTATATTTGTTTTATCATATATTTTTATAGCAAAATTATGCTATTGCTATATATTTTCAATCTCTTCTTAGCAGGCAGGTACTAAGCAACTTTGTTGCTTATTCCACTTGTTTAATGTTTATATTATTTATTTTGGATTTAAATTTTTTTTATATAAAATATAAATATTATTGTTATTTAATGTTTATACTATTTATTTTGGATTTAAAAATTATTTATATAATATATAAAATTTAATTTAATAAATATATTAATGTTGATTAATGTTTATATTATTTCATTTTAGGTTTAATGTTTTTTTAAACATAAATTTTATTTCATTGGAAGAGAAAAGAAATTTAAATTATGTAGAAGACATGTCCATCTATTCAGTGGTCCAACAAAACCAAACTTTCAAAACATAGTCTGATTTGCAGCTATTTTGTCAACTAAAAATATGTGTTATGTAGCAATATCACATATCTATCTCCTCATGAATTATGAAGTTCGATCCATATCACAAAAAAGTTTGCCTCATAGTTGAAAATCATAGTCAAGGATTTGGAACATAAAAACCTATAATACAAGGTATGTGGTAATATTCAAAGTGGTCTTTTGCATTAGTTTAAAGTGTCAAAGATTCTGAAAACTTCTTCAAAAATTGAAAATAAAAGAAGATTGTGGCATTTCTACATCTTTCTGGCCTAGTCTATTATTAACATTGAGTCTCCATATATCTGAATATGATTTACATTTCTTTCCTTTACAAATACCACCATCAATTTTAAAGACATAAGCTTAACATAATTGTTTGTATGAGCACCCAATCCTATTTTTATTTTGTAGAAATGAGTATCAACCCCCCCTCCTCCTCCCACCCCCTACAATTTTGAAAGTTTTTTTGTGAGGCCCTGTTAAAATAGCCCTATTGCTTTGAAATATCCGCATGTTCCTCATGTATGCATCTGATTGGGGTTGATCCCTTTTCTTGAGGAAAATGTGAGAGTATACTAGGCTTTGCGTAACAATTAAGTATGGAATTGTTATCTTCTCCTGGAAAATAAATGTGTTTCTAGCCATCTATACTCCCCAATTAACTGGCAAGGGGAAATATTTTATTCAACTATTTGAGAAATCATGGGTCCAACCCCTCCAGGCTTCCTTTACCAGGGACCCATTCATCTTGTAGGACTAGCCCAATTTTTCTAAACAAACCTTCTAAATTTTATTTATAGAGGGGGAATTAATGAAAATATGAGGCACATATTCCTCACCAGCCTTGCATAGTGAGCACCATCCAAGACCTTCCTTTTGCTTTTGTTTCAATGTGTCCCATGTCGACACTTTGTTTGTAATCATAAACCACAAGAAAATGCGTGCTTTTAAGGGGCATTTTAATTTACATAGACCCTTCCACCACCATTGAAGTTCCCTCAACTAGAGATCAATGTTTAGTTGAATGAGTCCAACTTCACGGAATATGACCCATGAGGAACATGTACCCATACAAGCTTATATTCTCTATCTATTATACGGATATGTGCAGATCTAAAATCCACAAGGAAAACGTTCCATGGTTATTTATAGTTCTCCCCCAATACTTATTGGATTGCTTGCTTCCATCCCCGATTCCATAGGTTGGTGGCTCCTGGATTGACTATCTAGTTGAGGAATAACACCCCTTGATTATGAAGGGCCTGGATCAAAGTCGGTGGAAACAGATGATTCACTTTGCAACTAGGACAAGGGTCAGAACCAATTCGTGTTAGTGATTGAGCAAATATGAAGAAACTTGAACTTTAAAACTCTAATCCATAATTACAGTGCAGATATATCTCATCAATAATCCAAATATACAAATAAATCAAACCATAGAAAATAAGATATACCCTGGGAAAACCCTCCATTGATTCAGAGGATAAAAAACCCAACAAACAATATTAGAGTATGATTGATGAGTGGAAGGGAATGATTACAAAACAATAGAAAATTGCTTTCACTGAGATCAACAGATAGTGAAGATCAAATGGAACATCGTGATGATCTTTCCAAGTGCATAACACTTTAATAACAAGTCAAATTAGGTCATACAAGGAAGGTAGTGAATATTGCATGCATTAGTAAGTAGTTAACACCGAGAACACTAATTTATATTCAACCATGCACCCTCACTGACTTGGTGCCAAGTTGGCACTCAATAATTATTTCCCACAAGGAAGATATGTGCCCTCCATTAATTCGTTGAGTTTAACTGTCTCTAACTGAGTTGTTAGCTGAATGAACTGAATTGAACTGAATGGAACTACATGTAACTTAATGGAACTGCATGCAATTGAACAAAACTGAATGTAATTGAACATAATTGAATGTAACTGAACATCACTAAATGTAACTGAATAGAACTGAATGTAACTATTGTTTCTCCATCAGTGTCATCTTCAACAACAACTTGCATAAATTAAGGAGTTGATTCCTTAATTAATTGAACTTGTTTTTATCACAACTAAGACTCAACTAATGTCTTATTATTTGAGTTATCTTGGAGGCATGCATGGGCAATTCGAATTGTATCTCTATCTCTGTTCTCATATTAATTTTCTCTGCATGGTCCATATGTGTTTTCATTAATTCTATATCATATCATACTCATAAGAATTGTTCCGAACCTATGGTCATATGTATTACCCCAGGTCATATAGTCACATGCTAAAGTAAATCACTCTAGGGGTAGCTAATCCCTAAAGGAGACTTGTAGCACTTGTTGACGATGACTAGCCATACATAAAATAATATATCCTCGAGACTTAATACAACGTAATTCATGTGAACTTAATACACCATAAGTTCCGGACTTGATACAACACAAGTATCAGACCTTAACATAAGGTCATGATCTTAACCATAAGATCCTAGTGCAAGCATCTCTCCTGAATATGGCAATGTCATGTGAACTTAATACACCATAAGTTCCGGACACGAAACAACAAGTCTCAAAACTTAAGACAACATAAGGTCAAGGAGAAGATATGAACCTAATTACAACATAGATTCTAGACTTGATTACAACACAAGTCTCATTGGAATGAATCCCGAAGCTATACTCTCAACACTCCCTCTTAGCGAGGGAGATATTCTTTGCCATATCAAGCTTATCTCAGAAGTGTCTAGACTTTGTCACATATAAAGGCTTGCCACAAATTTGCAATCTTCTCATTAGTACCTATGTACTAGAACTCATGACCATGACTTCAATGAAGTAAAAATTCATCTCGAATGTGTTTTATCATAAAACACATATAGGGTTTTCAAGAAAGCTTGATTATTATCACCTAAAGATTGTAGGCTCAAGTCTTTCACCCTAGTAGGTAGATTCCCAAGATAGACTACTCCTCGGTATGTAGTACTATCCGCAAAACACAATTTTATTCTGTAGTACTCTCAGACATACATCTTGCTTCTGTAGTACTAGCTGCAATACACTTAGCTTTGTAGTACTAGCCTCAAATTACATTGCTTATCTCAGGATAAAACAATGGCTGGATAACACAGTCAAATAATAGGTATTCAATGTATCAAATACAATAAAGATCTTATTCTAATGTACCTCAAAGGTACTCAAACATATGCTTAATAGTAAGCATAAAATACAACAGGTCTGCTCAAAGACCATTTAGCTACTTACACAAAGTAGCATAATCTAGATCCAATCTATAATAAAGTTTCTCTAAACTAGAAACCATAGATTTTAAATCCATCACATACAAAATTATACAACAAATGTGTAATAACGTGCAGAAAGAAAGACTTAGCTTTTCTTTCACTCTTCAACATTTTTTGACTTCTTGGATCTTCAACTATCTGGAGAAGTTATTTGTGAGATTGCCATTCTCTGTGATGTTCTTCAAGTCATGATCACTTTCTCAGTGATCCTTCTCTTTATATTTGCAGCACCCCAACTACCTCTCTGAGAGGTTTTAACTGGTCCCTAACAGTCCAGACTATAAACAGTCTATGAGACTTTTGACCATGCCTCTGCTCATGTGGATTCTCTCCACAAGGTATCACAACACTTGGCTACCTAAGGGTGATTCCATGAAGGTGGGTAACACTTTTTGGCCAAATTTGGCAAGAAAACCTGATTTTTTACTCATGTGCTAGATAGAAGCCCTCGAAACGCATATATGCCATGTGAATTTCGACTTGCAGTAAAAAAACTAATTTTAGAATATTATGTTGGCTTACCAATAATATTTAAAAAAAATATTTTGATGTCATTTAATGTGTGAAATTTTGAATTTAATGAACTGTGTGACCTTAAAATTTTGAAGAAGTTAATAAGTGGCTCGTGCCCCACCCCAATAATTCAATCTTACATTAATAATTTAAAAACATATATATGTGAGCATGATCTACACAAAATGCATTGTGTTCTGCATATTTTTTTGTTAATTTATTTCACAATATACAATTATTTATTATTTTTCGAAAGTGACCTCATTTGATTTCAACATCATTTTATACACATGTGTGTCCATCCCATCTTTTTTGCACTGCTTTCAAAAATTGAAAAACCAAATATACCCTTTTGAAGAGGATGTGCCGATGTGTGGGATGTGCAATTTTAAGAAATTTTTGTATGTGTATTTTTTACCCTGCAAATTTTTCTTTGAGCTGCTTCGAAGTTGTTGTTGAGTTTTCTAAGTGTAAGTTTTAAAACGAATTAAAAAAAAACCATATGAATGCCAAAATGTATGCATGATATCTCAATGGATAGAGGATTCAGTGATGAATCTATCGATATAAACTCCACTCAGTTATGTTCCATGAATGGCAAGATTTGCACCCCTAGAAGACACATAGAAATATTCCTGTAAGAGGGATAATTCTCTATTTTTCATGACCTCGATTGAGGTATGTAGCTCGATCGAGGGTTTATTAAACCCTCGATCGAGGGTCTAATAAACCCTTGATCGAGCTACTGTTAAAACCTTGGTCGAGGTAGTTCTAAAACCCTCGATCGAGGTCTTGTTTTTGTTAAAATCCTAAACAAAAATGCTCGGGAATGAACTTAGGCATTGATGGAATTAATGCCATTCCAATTACATTCCCAACCACATTTCTCACCCGAATTCCTAAAGGAATTCTATATAAACATAAAACATAAAACATAAACATGTTACTAATTTTATCCTTCACAATTGACTAACTTATTTGAAACAATGCTTGTGTTCTAATGCAAATTTACCATGTGTATTGTGTTTACATATTGTTGCAGGTATCAATTTGGATTGTTGATAAATCACATTGGGAAGCAAGAAACATTGAAGTAAAATATCTACTCGGAATCAAAGCAACACTGAAGAAATAAGAGAGAAATATGGAGAAACAAAGAGGAAAAAAAGAGCAATCTTGAGAGGAGAATAAGTTGCAAATCAACCTATGATGGGAGAATCAAATGCCATTGCTAACAATATTGGTATGATTTAAAAGTTATGCAATTTCATATTCATATATATAATTTCATATTGCATATTCATATATTCAATTTCATTGTGTTCTAGTTCATAATTTTTATATATATACATGTTAAATTGTTTAGAATTTAATTATAATTTTGTAATTAATTCATAAACTTATATACATTGTATGTGCATGTATATATACAACCTTCTAAAACCACTTATATACATGTGAAAGAAATGAAAAAAATGTTTAACCACTACACTAATTACATATATACAAAGTAAGTGTATTATAGTATGAGTAACTAGTTGTCCAATGAAATTAGAGAATGGTTGATGAATATATATAATTTTAGTGCATAATATTCTAGCATAATATCTAGTTCTAAATGAATATTCATATATCCATTAGCCTCACATAACCTCACATACAAATGAATTTTATAATTTGATAACATAGCCTCACATGTAAATGAATTATAATTTGATAATATAGCCTCACATATATATAATTTTTATGTTAAAAATTACAAAGATTGTTCACAATGGGAGTTTATTGCACCATCATAGGTTGACTTGCATCTTCTCCTCTTAACATTGCACTTATTTTCCTAATCCTTTCTATAGCCTTATCTCTCATTTCATCGATTTTAATATGATTTTAATTTCATACTCATATATTCATTTTCATAGTATTCAAATTCATAATTTATATATATCCTATTACATACTAATATTTCATGTTCTATGTTACACATTGCATATTCTATGTTACACATTACAGGGTGTATGTACTATGTTGATATTTCATTTTGTGCATTGATGAAAATTATTTAAATTTTTCAAATTTAATTAAAAAATAAATTGGTTATCACTCATATTAATGAACATGCAAAACCCTTTCCAAAGACCTCCTATAATGATGATAATTAACATTACAATTTGTATTTAATATAGAAACTAATTGTTCATAACAACTCACATAACTTCAATAGTTGTGTGTACAATGATTAATGAAATATAGTATATGTAGAATAAATGGAAAGCCTTTGTAGAATTTGGTTCAAGGCTTTGTACACTCTAAATAGGATCATGAATAAGTTATAATAAAAAAAAATTATTGAATATATTGCATGTTTAAATTTATTGATATTTTTGGTGACAAACTAACTTCAGTGACGCACTTGATTGAACTTAAGCAATCGTCAATAATCATGTACAAATGACTAGGAATAATATGGCTTTAAGCATTGATGACAGTGATGATCTCAAATAAAATCAACAACTATGACAAATTCAAGAATTCACTAGCCTTGAATATGAGATGTAAGAGATCATTGTAAAGATATGAGAATCAATACATTTAGAGAATATTCAAGCTTGTATAAATATTTGCTATTTTTTTAACAAACAATGACAATATGATAAGTAAAGTAAAATGTTATTCAAGCTTGGTATCTATTTGTTAATTTGTTAACAAACTTATGGCAATATGATAAACTTAAAATAAAATGTTATTCAAGCGTGTATAATTTATTTGCAAATTTTTTAACTAACAATGGCAATATGATAAGTAAAATAAAATGTTATTCTTGATATTCTATTTATTTGCTAATTTTTTAACAAACAATTGCAATATGATATGTAAAATAAAATGTGCATCTATGGTTAAAATTGTCATGGAGATATTAAACAATTATCATTATTTCATCAAAATAGTATAGTTTATGAAGTTATTTCATCAAAATAGTATAGTTTATGAAGTTATAACTTACTAGCACGCTTATATGAAGTTATTATTTTTACGGAAAGAGAATTGATTGCAAGCATACACAAATATTGTGGATTCTATGTTAACGTAACCTGTGGACGAATGGATTTTATATTAAAGTTTGTGCAATGGGTGTCATAGGTTGCATCAAATACATACTTACATAAGTGTAAATTATATGCATAAGACACCATGATGATAATAATTTTGATCTTCTAAATGATGAAAAACTCTTTGTAATTCATACACCATCTTATCATATTGTCTTAAGGAAGATTTTATTGCAACCACACTTTCAAGTGTGGTTGCAATAAAATCTTCCTTAAGACAATATGATAAGATGGTGTATGAATTACAAATATTTTAAATTCAATTCAAGAATGATGAAAACAATTGAACATTAAAGTTATTTACATAAAGTTATTTTTATTTAAACGTGAAGCATTTTATTTAGATAGTACTTATATGAAGTTATTATTTTTTACGAAAAGAGAATTGATTGCAAGCATACACACAGATTGGATTATATATGTTAACGTAACTTGTGTCAATGGATTTTATATTAAAGTTTGTGCAATGGGTGTCATAGGTTTCATCCAATAGAGACTCACATTTAAGTGTAAATTATATGCATAAGACAACATGATGATACTCATTTTGATCTTTTAAATGATGCAATTTACTCTTTGAAAGTGTGGTTGTAATAAAATATTTCTTAAGGAAATATGATAAGAGGGTGTATAAATTACAAAGCGTTGAATTCAATTCAAGAAGGATGAAAACTATTGAACAATAAATTTATTTACATTTAAAGTTATTTTTATTTGAACACGAAGCATTTTATTTCAATAATTTCACATCTTTCACACACGAGATCTTTTTCAATCCTTGTTGGTTGGGATTCTTTCCTCTACACTTTTGGGAATAATACAACTTGGATTGAAATAGTCCTCATTCACACCCTAAGTTGAACTTCAACATTTTAAAATACAATTGCAAATGCAATCTAAGCTACAAACTAAGCTGCTCCACATGAGCTCACAAAACAATGTATAGCTTAGTTAGGGTTGTTTAGGCTAAGCATCCAAATAATGCCCTCCAACCATAAAATCTGAAACATAGTTGTTTTCTATAGGGTGCTTAAAAATCCTTCGTTGTTCAATGATGAAGCATACGCGAAAAGAGGTTGAAACCCAAGGTGCACGGTTATGTTATCCCACAGAGGCTATAGACACAATCTCTTGCATACCCCTCATATTGTGAATTTTCTTCAACATTCATAACATTTAATTTTGGTGCTTTAAAAACAAATCTTCTTGCATACTACATTTGTTTAAATTTTTCTAATTCAGTTATTTTTCATTGAAAGACAATGAAATTCAACAATGTAAAAGTCCCTTAGTTGGTCAGAGAACTAAACAATTTCAAAATTCAATTAACTTATGTAGGGATAGATCCTGGCCAGCCATCATAGGATCGTGCACCCTTTGATTTCTCAAGAGTAATTGGTAGCTTCAATGACGTTAGAATGGTTGCAAATTGTTTAAGAGAGTTGGATGATGCCATGCAAGAAGAGTTCGAGAACCCGAGCCCTGATCGGAAAATCAGAGAGCATGTTAGTAACATAATCAAGTTGTACTTTGAACAACAATTAGTGATTACACAAGCTCAAATCCTACATGGATTGATAAAACAAAAAAAGTTGAAATGTGCTACAAAGTTGTTGGGTTTTAAGGATGTTAAAAATAAAAATGCATGTGAGAATGTAATAGGAAATGTAACAACTGCACTATCTACATTTGGAAAGTCAAGAAAAACTGATATCGGTGCTGCTCGTAGGGAAATTACAACTGTTATTGTGGCACGAAGCACCTCAAGAAATCAAATGGTCACAACAATGTCAAAGCTGCTGCAACTTTCAAGAAAAACACTACACAAATACACTAAATTCAGGGTAAAGATATATGAAAACAATGAAGCTACTTGTTGGGCTCTTATTTGCAGAGAAGTATATCAAGATTGGATGGAATAAGGCATCAAGAGAAGGTGATAGAGTATTGGGACAACCATTCTCATGCTATACTAGATCGAAAACATGTCCCACAAAAACGCTATGGAAGAGGAATTTATAAGGAGCATTGAAAGCATGTTATGGGGATGAATGGAGTTGCTTTGTTTAAGGAAAGAATCAAATCTCGGTGTCCAAATCTCATTCAGCATGTCCAGTAAGTTGAAACCGTGGTATATTAGGCCGAATACGATTTAGGACACTTGTTCTTATCGATACCACGTTGAATTCCTTTTATACTATGACACATTTGTGGATTTTTTCAAAAAACATTGGGATGGTGAACCAGCTCCTCATATAGTGCGGGAATTTGTTTATATGATACTATGCAATAGGAATCCTGAAAATGTGTTTTCATTAAAAGGTGTGTAGGTGGGAGAATATGCCATGAATGTGGTGATTTGGAATTGTTCCATAGGAAGTTTCCTATCAATCCAACACACCATGGATTGTCAGATATCACAGTTAAGTGGAAGAGATATGAGTATGTCTCCATGAACCCATCATCTTTGTCACATCTTCCATCTAAGAGGATTGACTTGCTTGAGGATGAGATTCCTATTTCATACTTCATGGACAAGTTTCAAAGTCATAATTACAAATACATTAAACAATCCCACAGGTCTAGATGGAAAGATTTAGAATTTAAGCATTCTCGTGAGGTTTTTGAGCTAGGAACAATCCCATCGATGGTAGAATTTGCTGAGAATTACACATTTGCTCCTTAGAGGGAGATACAAAGTGAGTATTATCACTCCAACCAGGTGTCCATCTTCATACGTGTATTGTACAGACATGCTCAAGAGAGTATTGATGGTAAGGATAGCACTCCTCAGTCACACGATGTGATCAAGGAATACCATTTTTATGTCAGTGATGATCGTGAGCACAACATGTTGTTTGTTCAACACTGCTTTGGGTTGATTTATGATTCATTCAAAAAGAATGGAGTTTCATTTACAGAACACTATATTTGGTCAAATGGGTGTGCGAGGCAGTTCAAATCAGCATGCTCCTTTTATTGGTTGAGTCTCCTTCACAAAGAGACAAGAATTCGACACACCTGGATATTTTTTGAAATAGGGCAAGGAAAGGGTGAACATGATGGTGCAGGTGCATGCCCTGGATATTTTTTGAAATAGGGCAAGGAAAGGGTGAACATGATGGTGCAGGTGCATGTGTGAAACGAGCACTTCAGAGGTACCAAATGAGTCATAGTGCATCTTGA
>LPNX011228124.1:164906-181261 GCA_001517045.1 Pseudotsuga menziesii | reverse complement strand
ATATATATATATATATGTATATATGTATATATACATATATATGTATATATACATATATATGTGTATATGTATAGATGTTTTATATTCGATGCAGGTTTTTTTGGGATGTTTCCCTTGGCGATGTGAATAAATCCATACCATGGTATTGTGAGACCATACCTGGTACGATAAAACTACATTCATTTTGTAGTAAAGACATGAACGACATATTTTCCATTAAAACAAGGAAGTATGCATGTTTATGTGAGTTTTGCATTGACGCCAATGGACTGGGGGTTGATCATTACGTGAACATTGCATATGTCAAACAATGGAAATATGCCCCTCTTAATCCAAAGGGGACACATCCAATTCTGACGTGGCGAAAGATCACACTGACGAGGCAGTGGTTTCACTAGATCATGACCAGGTTTCTGATTTGGTTAAGCAAGGTACATGATTTGATTAATGGATTCATTATGCCATTCACACATTCAAGTTTCAAATATTTTATTGAATGTTTAAAATTCTAGTCTTGTACACATGCATATATATATTTAAGATTTGTTTAATATTTGAAAATATTGATGCATGTGATGTATTTGTTGTAATTGCACCACTGGGAAATGACGAACATGTGGCATATTTTTTGATGCGGTGTACACAAATCAGAAGCAGGTTAGTGCAACCCTATATCGATGGAGAGTTCACGTACCAGATTGGTGTCCTAGTTGTGATGGGGCACTTTTGAAAAAGTGAGAAGACAAGGTGATTATATTATTTATAGAGATTTCGTGCCTGAATATATATATTGTCAGTACAGTCATTTGGTGGTGGCAGCTCGGATACATCTCATTCAAATCAAGGTGAAGAGGGGTGAACCAAAGAGATGGAAGATGTTAGTAGATGAACATGATTGTATTATGGAGACATGCATTCCTATAACCCATTGGCCGAATGAATGAAAGTTATATGTCACTTTTGATGTTGACATAGTTGACATGCTTTTGAAATGTAGCAAATCAAAATTTCTTTTGAAATATATCATTTGTATTTAAATGCATTTTTTGTAAACTTATATATGCGAGTATGTGCATTCACATATACTCTATGTGCATTCACATATACCTAGGAATACCAACAATGTCCTAAGACCATGTTATGGAAGCTCAATTTTGTCTATGTAACTTTTTTTTGGTGTATTTGTGCAAATACATGTATATCACACTCTATTTGTGCAAAGTTCTAAATTACATGTTACATTGTAGACAAGTTGTAAATTGTAAACTTGTAAATTTTTCCAATGTATTTTAGACTAGACATTGAAGACTAGCTTGCTTCTCCTAACATTATCATTATATGTTGCATATTTTGTTAGTGATATGCAATACAAAGAAAAACACATACATTTATTACGTCCTCATTAAATCCATCAATTGCAATTGATATTAATTTTATTTTTCCATGTTTACCCTTTCTTGGTCTCTGCCTCTTTTTACTCTTTGTAATATTCATTTGTTGTAAATTGTAAACTTGTAAACTTTAAAATTGTAACTTGTAAACTTTGCAAAATTATGAATTTTAAACTTGTAAGTTCCTTGTAAATTATTGTAGATGGGTAAATTTTGTAAACTTGTCAATTAAATTAGATTGAACTGTACATTTTAATTGTAATTGAAAATTGCAAAACGTGATTATAGTTTAGTTTGATTGTGATTTTTGTAAACTTGTAAATTATTTTGCAAATGAAATTTATTTTTATTTTTTCTGTAATTGAAATCTAATTTTGAATTGTAATTGTAAATTGTAGTTGTAATTTAAAATTGCAAATTGTGAGTGCAAATTGCAACCAGTAGATTACATTGTATAGTTGTTAATTTTGTAACATTTTAATTGTCAGTTATGTTAAATTGTAAGTTTCGTTTGATTGCCAATTTTGCAAACTTGTAAATGTTTTTACAAATGAAATCAAATTTAAAATTGTAGTTGTAATTTTTTTTGTAAATGAAATCAAATTTTACATTGTAAATGTAAATTGTAGTTGTAATTTAAAATTGCAAATTGTGATTGTAATTTGCAACCAGTAGATCTTACATTGTAAAGTTGTAAATTTTGTAACATTTTAATTGTAAGTTATGTTAAAAATTGTAAGTTGCGTTCGATTGACAATTTTGCAAACATGTAAACTTGTAAACTTTGTAAACATTGTAAATTTTGTAAACTTGTAATTTATTAAATTGCAAAATTGTACAATTTCGTAAGATTGTAAAACATTAATGATTGTAACTTTAAACTATAATTGCAAATAATTAAAACATTTAACAATCCATCATGTTAAGAAAATTCCATATATATATATATATATATGTCGATAATCATAAAGTACACAAATAACACAGTCTACAAATCACCCCTACGTCATTGATCGAGACATCGACCATCATGGCCACTACCGTCAGCTGCACTATGCCCCTGGCCTTCCTCATGCACATCACGAAGAAAAGAGCCCGGGTCTGAGAACTACAAAAGTTAAAACCGTGAACTCTGCAAGTCATTTACATACCACATATTTAAATTACATGTATAATGTGACAAAATTTAAATATATATGAAACATAGATCTATGAACTCACTTAGAACTATGAACTCTCTTATGTGTACAACAGTTGACTCATTTAGAAATTCAAATTTAGGATGACGGTTAACACATATCTCACCGATGTGGGCAGATGGAACTGCAGTAGGACCTCGAATAGATGCATCACTGCCAAAAAGGACCTCCATGAAAGTGGGCTCCTGTATGGAGATCTAACACAAAGCAAAGTGTTAGTTAAAAAAATGATTCATTTGAGGATACATTACAATCAAGACAATCAAATGACAACATATAATTTGATAAAACATTCAAAAGAATACATAATTGTATAAAGATGTACATGTCCCATCGGTCGAGGCCCGCATCTCTCATGTAGCCGAAAATATGCATCGCAGGCTGTGATAGCATACTGCGCCACTGTGTCGTGACCAAGAAGGAAGATAATATCATCGTCCACCCACTGTAACTAGGGCTTTGTAGTTGCAGTGGGTGCTCTACTTCTCTCTTCCTGCACAACCATCATGGTACCATGCATTGTCATGTGTGTTTCCTCTGCTAGTGCACTCCGCTCCTCAATCCCTAGCTGAGATGACTTGACTACATCCTGTGTCCTAAGAAAGGTCCTATTAGGGAAACCTACCAAAGGGTCTGCCTTCGGTTGAGCTCTAGAGTATCTCTTAGACCCAGGACGCGCATGACTGTGTCCCCCACCAGCACCATAGAAGCTCGAGGGTGTGCTGGTGTAATCTAGGTGCATCCCCAAGACAAACTCTGCATATATATGTTTTGAAAAGTATAGTGGGACCTGGCCATGGTGGGGAAACAGGCCCCACGCTCCAATAAACTTGTCATAGACATAAGGCACTGCACCCTCTAGCTTAAACTCCCTGAGTCTAAGCAGTTGACCAATGGAGAGGTCAGGATGGATATCAAATAATGTTCCCTTCACATCAACGTTTGTTGTTGCATCTCTCACTGTGGGCCATTTATGAGGACCCATCGCTACGACCATTCTTCTCTGACATGCAGTGGCCCAAAGAGAACTCAATGGTCTGATGGACATGTAGATCTTTAGTAGATTTACTATTTCCTCTAACATCTTCCACATTGAACGTGATGCAGGAGCCTGGTCTGAAATGGAGTGGACATTAGACCGCAAATAATCATGCTGACTAGTAATGTTTTGCAGGGTGATGCGGGTGATCTCATCCTCCCATGGTGCTTCCTCGAAAGGGTCGGGGCCCTATTGTGCACCTGCGACACCTAAAAATTAGACAAAAACATAAATGTCAGTCAAAATACATACATCAACTGTAGGTGAATTTGAAATCAATATAAATTAAAAGTACTAATAATTGAAAGAAAAATATATATGCATTTAATGTACCTGTCTCATGGGGAACCTCCCCACCAACACCAGTAGTAGCCTCCTCGCTGCTCTCATGCACAGATAGGCTTCCAGAGTGGTTGCTGCTCGGCTCCACAACATGAGCATGTGTCGGCATAGGACGCTTGGGAGAACCCGTGAAGATAGAGACATACAAGTTGATGATTAAATATACACATGTGAACCAATTTAATTTTATGTAACTAACAACAAAGAGTACATCATGCGCAATTGTATACTTGCAGGTCCTCTGGCGACCTCCGAGACGAGGATTGGCCGCAGATCCGCCAGTACTCTGCCTTCGACGAACGGAAGAACCCCGTTGTGCAAATGCATCTGCATGAAATAAGGCGTATATAAATTAGACATATATGGTTGTCATCATGGTTGAACATGTTGGACTTGGTTGTCATAATTGACATGTTTGCCAGTGATGAGCTATTTGTCATGATTGAATTGGTTATCATGGTTATCATGGTTATATTTTTAACTAATATTAATAATATTTGTAATATTAACTAATATCTATAATATTAACTAATATATGTATTTAAATATTTAACTAATATTAACAATATTTATATTAATATTTATCTTAATAATAATATTTATATTTAATCATAAATATTTATATTAACTAATATTAATAATATTTATATTAATCATAAATATTTAAATATTAATATTGATATTAACTAATCATATTAACTTATATTAATAAGGATGATAATGGTCGTTAACGTCCCTTGAGACCAAACTTTGTTCTATCGGACCTAAAGAGACAGATTATTTAGTTTGTTTTAAAATTGCATTTCTATGCTCAAAGAGCTTAGACATAAGCTTCTCGAGCTCACTATAATTTTGACAAGTTAAAAGACTAAGAAGGTCGATATTACAACAAAGATTATGAAATTGAGATCTAATGTGGGTGTACGTAGGGCACTCTAAGAGGAAGTGATTTTCATCCTCAATGGTCATCCCTAATGTAGGTGTACGTAGGGCATATTTTTTGATGCGGTGTACACAAATCAAAAGCAAGTTGGTGCGGCCCTATGTTGATGGAGAGTTCACGTACCAGGTTGGTGACCTAGTTGTGATGGGCCACTTTTTTGAAAAAGTGAGAAGACAAGGTGATTATATTATTTACATAGATTTCATGCCTGAATATATATCTTGTCAGTACAGTCATTTGGTGGTGGTAGCTCGGATACATCTCATTGAAATCGAGGTGAAGAGGGGTGAACCAACATTAGATGACCATGATCGTATTACAGAGACATGCATTCCTATAACCCATTGGCCGGATGAATGAAATTTATATGCCACTTTTGATGTTGACATGCTTTTGAAATGTAGCAAATCAAAATTTGTTCTGAAATATATCATTTGTATTTAAATGTAATTTTTGTAAACTTATATATGCGAGTATGTGCATTCACCTATACCTAGGAATACCAACAATGTCCTAAGACCATGTTATGGAAGCTCAATTTTGTCTATGTAACTTTTTTTTGGTGTATTTGTGCAAATACATGTATATCACACTCTATTGGTGTAAAGTTCTAAATTACATGCTACATTGTAGACAAGTTGTAAATAGTTAGTGATATGCAATACAAATAACAACACATACATTTATTGCGTTCTCATTAAATCTACCAATTGGAATTGTTATTATTTTTTTTTCCATTTTTACCCTATCTTGGTCTCTGCCTCTTTTTACTCTTTGTAATATTCATTTGTTGCAAATTGTAAACTTGTAAACTTTAAAATTGCAACTTGTAAACTTTGCAAAATTGTGAATTTTAAACTTCTAAGTTCCTTGTAAATTATTGTAGATGGGTAAATTTTGTAAACTTGTCAATTAAATTAGATTGAATTGTAGATTTTAATTGTAATTGAAAATTGCAAAATGTGATTATAGTTTAGTTCGATTGTGATTTTTCTAAACTTGTAAATTCTTTTGCAAATGAAGTTAATTTTTATGTTTATGTAATTGAAATCTAATTTTGAATTGTAATTGTAAATTGTAGTTGTAATTTAAATTGCAAATTGTGAGTGCAAATTGCAACCAGTAGATTACATTGTATAGTTGTTAATTTTGTAACATTTTAATTGTTAGTTATGTTACATTGTACGTTTCGTTTGATTGACAATTTTGCAAACTTGTAAATTTTTTTACAAATGAAATCAAATTTAAATTGTAGTAGTAATTTTTTTTGTAAATGAAATCAAATTTTACATTGTAGTTGTAAATTGTAGTTGTAATTTAAAATTGCAAATTGTGATTGTAATTTGCACCTAGTTGATCTTACATTGTAAAGTTGTAAATTTTATAACATTTTAATTGTAAGTTATGTTAAAAATTGTAAGATGCGTTCAATTGGCAATTTTGTAAGCATGTAAACTTGTAAACATTGTAAATTTTGTAAACTTGTAATTTATTAAATTGCAAAATTGTACAATTTCGTAAGATTGTAAAACATTAATGATNTCGATAATCATAAAGTAAAAAATAATAAAGTCCACAATTAACATAGTCTATAAATCACCCCTAGGTCATTGATCGAGAGATCGACCATCATGACCCCTACCGCCAGCTGCACTATGCCACTGGCCTTCCTCATGCACATCACGAAGAAAATTTCCCAGGTCTGAGAACTGCAAAAGTTAAAACTGTGAACTCTACAAGTTACTTATATACCACATATTTAAATTACATGTACAATGTAACAAAAAATTAAATATATATGAAACATAGATCTATGAACTCACCTCGCTTGAGTCGAGTGTTAGGTTTAGGAGGTTGGCACTTATCTGCCAAGACAAACCTTCATCAGGACCCGACCGATGAGCAGAAACCCACTCATCTGTAAACATCACAGCGACTTCAACGCCCTCATCTGCAGTTGCATGTGTCTTCGTCGATTTCCATGACAAGAAAATAGTTATATTAATTAATTAAAATTTGAACTTGAGAATTACAATTTGAACATGTAAATTATAATCTGAACATAAATGTGCAAACAGTTCGAACATAAATAATTAGTACCTTGTCGACTGGAGTGTCATGAGTAGGACCCGAGCGGGGCTGTGTAGAATCTTGTGCAATGCCCTTGCCTCTATCCTGTACAATATGAACAAGATAAATGATGAAAGTTAGAACAAACCAAAGTATTACACGTTCAACAATTAACTCATTTATAAATTCAAATTTGGGATGACAGTTAACACAAACCTCATCGACGTGGGCGGACGGAACTACAGCGGGACCTCGAACAGATGCATCACTGCCAAAAAGGACCTCCATGAAATTGGGCTCCTGCATGGAGGTCTAACACAAAGCAAAGTATTAGTTAAAAAAATGATTCATTTGAGGATACATTACAATCAAGACAATCAAATGACGATAATAAAGATATACATGTCCCATCGGTCAAGGCTTGCATCTCTCATGCAGTCGAAAATATGCATCGGAGACTGTGATAGCATACACCACTGTGTTGTGACCAAGAAGGAAGATAATATCATCATCCACCCACTGTAACTCAAGCTCTGTAGGTGCAGTGGGTGCTCTTCTTCTCTCTACCTACACAACCATCATGGTACCATGCATTATCATGTGTGTCGCCTCTGCTAGTGCACTTCGCTCCTCAATCGCTAGCTAAGATGAATAGACTACATCATGTGTCCTAAGAAAGGTCCTGTTAGGGTGGCCTACCAAAGGCTTTACCTCCAGCTGAGCTCCAGGGTCTCTCCTAGCCCCAAGACGTGCATGATTGCGTCTCCCACCAGCACCATAGAAGCTCGAGGGTGTGCTGGTGTAATCTGGGTGCATCCCTAGGACAAACTCTGCATATATATGTTTTGAAAAGTATAGTGGGACCTGGTTATGGTGGGGTAGCATGCCCCATGCTCCAATAAACCTGTCATTGACATAAGGTGCTGCATCCTCTAGGTTAAACTCCTTGATTCTAAGCAGTTGACCAGTGGGACGATCAGGAGGGATATCAAATAATGTTCCCTTCACATCATGGTCAGCGGTTGCATCTCTCAATGCAGGCCATTTATTGGGACCCATCAATGCCACCCTTCTTCACTGACATGCAGTGGCCTAAAGAGAACTCAATGGTTCAATGGACCTACAAATCATCAATAGATTGTCTACTACCTCTAACATCATCCACATCGAACGTGATGCAGGAGAGTGGTATGAAATGGAGTAGACATTAGACCGCAAATAATCACGTTGTCTGGTAATGTTTTGCAGCGTGATGCTTATGATATCATCCTCCCATGGTACTTCCTCGGGAGGGTCAGGTCCCTATTGTGCAGACGTGACACCTAAAATTAGATGAACACATAAATGCCAATCAAAATACATACATCAACTATAGGTGCATTTGACATCAATATAAATTAAAGGTACTGATAACTGAAAGAAAAATATATATGCATTTAATGTACCTATCTCGTGGGGAACCTCCCCACTGACATCAGCAGTATTCTCCTCGCCACTTGCATGCACATAGCGACTACCAGAGTGGCTGCCACTCGGCTCCCCAGTAGGAGCGTGTGTCGGCATAGGAGGCCTAGGCGAACTTTGTGAAAATAGAGACATACAAGTTGTGATTAAATATACACATGTGAAACAATTTAATTTTATGTAACTAACAACAAAGAGTAAATCATGTGCAATTGTATACTAACGAGTCATCTGCCGACCTCCGAGGCGAGGAATGGCCTTAGATCCTTCAGTGCTCTGCCTTCGGTGAATTGAAGAACCCCACTGTGTAGATGCATCCAACCGAATGAAATAAATATTTATATTAATATTTATCATAATAATAAATTTATATGATAAAAAATGATATAAATTAATCTATATTTTAGATATAAAATGAGTTTGTATAAAAATGTCGCTTACTAAGTCTAATATGCCTAAAATTTGTAATTGTTTCTACGACATAGCTACCTCTTTCTTTTGCTCACATATTAAACTATTGTTTGCTTAGATCTTGCTATAGGTTAAATTTAAAATCTTTCTTTTCTAATGATGAAGTATTTCATGTTTGACAACCAACTCTAAATAGGTTATATTATGCTCAATGTGAAGTAAAAAAATGAAGCTTTTAAGGATTTTCCTTAATAAAAAATAATATATTTAAATATATAATATAATAAATTATAAAATATTAATCAATTCTTCGATTAATATATGTTTTAGAATGACGATCGACTTATATCAAACTCCTTTAACTATGTGAAAATGAGGGAAAGGAGTTTAAGTCAAATGTTGATTAATGGTAAAACGCTCCAAAACCTTGCGACCATTCTTGGATTGGTATTTGAATATGTCTAGAATGTTGGGTGCCGACCTAAAAGGGAACCCTACTAGATCGACAGTTAAAGTGGTTAGGTACCCATGTATTCCAATCGATGGTTATTCCTTTATATGAACATTGATAGTTTGATGATGTTTACTTTCTCTTTTATTCTTGTTTTGGTCATAACATAAGTTGGCCTTCTTTAGTTTTAGGTGTTATTCATGGTGTTGGAGTTGAAGGAGCTCCAATTAGGGGTTAATTCCCTTATTTTCCCATGACCATATTTACATGATAAGGCCCACTTCCACTTCCCAAGGCGCTTGTATTCCACTCGATATTAAAGAAGCATGCACTTCTACTCAAGTGTGCTTCCATTCTTTAATGATGGTCAAGGTACCACAAGATTACTCTTCTATTTATTGTGATAAACTTGATTTAATAGAGATATGGTATATATAGATTACATTGATTAATTCTTATTTATGTTTTTGGTTGATAGGGTATATTAATATATATTAATGATTATTTTTATGTGTTTTTTGTTATTTTTGTAGTCTAAAATATTAGGAAGAGATTCTCTTTGTTTGTGTTGAGAAATACTGAAAACAAAATTTATTATTTTTCTATTCAATTTATCAAAATGCGATGAACATAGTCTTTACAAATTATAGAAATGAATATTAATTAATGGTATTGATTCTTCAGATAGATATTTTGAAAACTAGATTCATAGGCCAAGTAGAGTATGTGCTACATCAAGGTATTCTTTACAAATTGTACAAATGAAAAAAAAATAGTATTAACTCTTTAATTATATATTTCTAGAATGACTTTGGAGGTAATCAACTTATTTAAATAATCAAAAGTTGTATATACTTTCATATTAATACCTTATAGCTTTTTATTGAAGTATATAGATCATGTACCTAGTAGGATATAAATTAAAAATAAAATGTCAAATGTCAAATGAGATCACTATGGATCTACTTGACAATAAAAAAGCTAAAATGGCCAAAGCATATCAATAAAACCATAACTTTGCACTTGCACTTCATGTCAATCATTGCGAACATAAAGAGTAAACAATTTTATTTTATTTTTTATATTTAAAGAAATGTGAAAATAATACAATCATTTACCTCTCCATAATTTAATTTATATGAGAGTAGGAAGTTCACATTGGAACAGAGGGACAGATATGGAATAATAAGCACCATGCCCAAAGTTTTGTCTAAAGCATTGTGGAATTTGTAATAAAAATGCACTAGATCTATTTGCTTCCTTGTTTGATTATTTTTATGGGTATCCAATGTTAAAAGGAAGCAATGTTCATAAACCAATTTGGTTGGACCACAACTTTTACAAATTGATTCATTGCAAGACTCCTTCCTTTTGAGGTTCAATTTGTATGTCAAGAGTAATTGTCTTCAAATTGACACTTAATTGAGTTTATTACCTTAGTTAGGTTTGGAAATTAGTTTTAAATAGATACATTTATATTTACAACATTTTTCTCCATGGTTGTAGATCACTGGGATATGGAGTGCATTGTTAAGGGACTCCTTGCAATGTCGCAGTTTAAGTATTTACTAACCCTATGTTATGCATTTGCAGCAGCGTGGATGGTTGGAATGGAACATGTGTTAGTATGTGATATTTTTTGGGTTAATTAAATTACTAATTGGATTTGTATAATGTAAAGAAAAGTCCCTTCTTAAAAAAAATTAATAAGAGAACATGGATGGATACATATGCATTTCACACCGAATTGTGATCTAAAAATTATGGTAAAATCTAGTGCACTACAACTCAAAGCTCCAAGTTGATCAAAGAATTTTTGTTTTCAATTAGGGAATTAAACATTATCCCAAGTAGGGAAACACAAATTAGGGAATGGTATTTCAAAATTTTCATTTTATTATGGTGATCCGAGAAATGTTGAGTTTGACCAACTATTTAATGAATCTTATCTTAATGATATATAGAAATAAATAGTATAAAGTAATATACAAAAAGTGAAAATGCTTTCCATAGATAAAATAAATAATAATTTGTGAAATTGAAATCTTACATTTTATACGAAGTACCATATGTTTCATCATATTTAGCGAACACGCCATGAAGAAATTGAGGTTTATCTTTCCCTACCATAAGCATGATCAAGGATTTGAGACCTATCCAAATTGCATAAAAAAATTACGCCTATCCAAAATGCACAAAAAGCTTAATAGCACTAATATCCATATTGTTCTTCAAGACACCCTAGTGGGGGATTGTGAAGCTATAGAGGATAGTTTGAGTTTTAGCTGTCATTGGTGGTGCTTGAGCTCAAGAATCCACATTAGGGTTTAACATCTTTATTTTTGGGTGACCATATTTTTTCCTTAAGGTCAATTCCCATTTCTCAAAACCTACACCTTTCGTATGTCACTCCGATGCAGAAAAATGGTTGTGGGATAGAGAAGCCTTCTCGGTCAGCTCCCAACATCTAATCATTTTGGATCCCAAGGCCTATTCCAACTTGGTCAGTGGACCGTTAAGTGTTTCCAAAATACTCACATGTTTTGTCGATGTTCCACCGTTTGGATCACTATGAAATTGTTGTCACAACTACGGGGTGGACATTAATAATGAACATGCATTTTTTCGTGAACAATAAGAAAAAGTTAAGAGTCCTAACCTTATTTGTTAGATTTAAATGAACAAGTGAAAGGGGTGTTTTATGACTTTACTTTATTGTATTCCTCTACAATATTGATTTTTATTTAGTTTATTAGTTTTGGACACTTTATCATCATAAAAGTGATTTGATGCCATTATCGAAATAATAATGGTTGGAGAATGGAAAAGGTTGGACAATTATACAAAGCATTGGTTCGTATTCAAAAAGTAGTTCAGATTGTTGTCTTCATTTAAAAAGTACACCTCGAGTAACATGTGTTGTGCTTGGATAATGAGTTTTTTCACTTTTAAGGAAGCAAATTCCACCTTACTATTTGTAGGTCATGCTTAGTGATAGGAGTTTGGGCCAAAGGAACAATATAGGCTCAATCCCTATGTGATTCTTGCATCTCGCAATAAATATTATTGGGTAGGAGACCTACACCTATAGAGTGTGGGATGAATGTAGAAGATGGGGTGCGGTGAGCACTAAGGAGCAAACACGCACTATGTACTGTATTCATATACGCAAATTAACTAATCATATTAATTAATATAATATAATTTTACAATACATAAATTTTTAAATATTTAAATTTTAATATATATCAAAATATTTAAATTAAAATATATGGGTTGTTTAGATAAATGCCTCTGCCAATTTAAGGTTCATGATTGTCTCCTGTCTAGGGTTTGGATTTTTCCCAATCTTATGTGTATTCTCAGAGGATTGAAAAAAAATGGGCAGCATTTCTGCTTGCTCGACACACATTTCAAAATTAAACCGACAACATAAACGATGCCGGCTGATCGAAATATTTATAAAAGCTATAAATTTAACGTTTAAATTTAACAAATTTAAATTAAAATTTTATAAAAAATTAATGATTTGTCTTGGGTCTAGGGTTGATTAATTGTCTCTATGGGTCATATAGGTTTTGTTTACTTGGTGTCTTATGGATTTTTTTCAATCCTCCCTGTATTCTCGGAGGATTGAAAAAAACTGGGTAGCATTTATGCTTTCCCAGCACACATTTCAAAATTAAACCAGCAGCATAAACACTACCGGTTGACTATATATATATATATATATATATATATATATATATATATAACAAAACAAATAAATAACAAATTTAAATTACAATTTTATAAAAATCTGGCAGCATTTCTACTTGCCGGCACACATTTCAAACATATTTAACAAAAAAAACTAACCTAAAAACATGTATAGCAATGATTTTTTTCAATTTCAACCTAAAAATTTAAAACTTAAAAAAAAAAGTAAAATTCAATTTAAATTTCAAAAAACTAGTTTAGGATGTTACCTCGATCGATTTAAATTTCAAAAAACTAGGGTTTAAGGAAACCTCGATCGATCGTTTGTTAAACCCTCGATCGAGGTACATTTTTGTGTTTTTGCCGAAAGCTCCTTGCCAAAAATTGTAACACAGCTCTATGGATGCACCTGCAAACCAACTGGTCATGTCATGAACGAGGTAGCCTAGTTTCCATTCTTCTAGGTCTCTTTTACCCAGAGGTCCTTCTCGGTAGTTGGATTCTCTTAGCCTATTGTTATTCCATTTCGATGGTCTGACTAGGATTTCATCACCCTACCGAGGATACGATTTGTGAGGGGATTCTAGCTTGTATCTAGGAGTTTGCTTGCACTTTTATCCTATAGATTAGTGTGTCATTTTATTTTATAGGTAGTACTGCTTGTTGGATTTCTAGCCACTTTGTTGTAGACCCGCCTTGTTGTAACTTGTTGTTGCAGTTTGGTCTTAGAGATTGTTGTTGGCCTGCGAGTCTCCATTTATACGCTCTCCTTCTACACACTCAGTTGTAGTTTGTTTTTTGAGCATGCGATTGATACTCTTGAGTTTTCATTCATTACACAACACTCCATCATGTCGTCATAGCTCCATCACGCTACTCACATAGGCTTAGGGAGCATACCCCCAGTTAGGTTCCTTGAACCATCACCGTCAGATCCATATTCGACATCGTTCACCACCTTCAGAGCCACATACAGCCTTTGAGTTTGATTCGGATTCATATCAGTCTGAACCCACCTTATTCACAGCTCCATCTAGCCCCATGGCTGGTGCAGATCCTAATCCCTTTCAGGGGGGGATTGTTAGTAGTGGGATTACGTCCATTCCACCTATCATTACGGGTTGGATCAATTGGTGAAGAACAAGGAGTTTTTCATTAGTGGGCAAGGTTCAATTCCAATGAGGGATGAACTTGGATCCATGGGGGCACCTTGAGGTAGTGTTCGAATGTGTGGTTCCACCCAAAGAGATTATATTAAATGATCTCGTGACACGTGTACACTAAGTGGATCAAATCCCATGCCCATGTCCTCCTAACATTTAAATCCCATGTGGGTTAGAGCAATTGGTAATGAGTAAGTGAGATGAGAAGTTGTAAATGGAAGGTCATGAGTTCAAATCCCTCATGGGTACTTACCAAAAAATTTATAGAATAAAAGTAGAGTTGTGGGAAGTTGTTGTGGAGAGGGTGAAGAAGAAGAAAATTGAGAAATTTATAAGGAAACTCAAGATTGGATTTGGATTCCAAGTTTTAAGCATAATCATGGCTAGAGGGGGCTGTCCTTTTAGGCCACATTCTATTCATCCTAACAAAAGTTAAGATTGTGGGGGATTTAATCAACCAGAGTATTTGGAAAGTCGAGGAGGTTGTCAATCTCTTTGTAGAGAACTCAGATTGCTTAGATCAAAACTCTACTTCAAAGATCATTGTCTTTGGTAGTGTTTTCTCCTCTTACATGAAAATAAAGCCTTATGCAATTACATATTGGAGTGCCACTTAGTTTTTAAAGATAGCATTACATTGGTTTCTATTTATTGCATGGGTTCCTATTTATTGCTTATTAGTATTTGCACTATAATTTCTATAGATTCAGTATACTTGCTTTCAACATATAAACTTACATTATCTACATACACATAACTTTCGTTCATTTTAGACATATAGAAGTTCTTTTAGGTGTTTCATTTCCCCACTTTAAAAATATGTTAATACCAGCATAGATCCAAATCCTAGGCTCTATCAAGCGCCGAAAGGGATCAAATCTCTCGAGGTGCAAACCTCTTCTTAAGTATTGCACTCAAGGAGCTATCAGCTTTGGTGTGTCCTATATATAGCCATAGATTTTTTTCAAACCAAAAGCCACTTCTTTTTATTTAAGGTTGACATATAATATTTTTATTATTAATATTTAATATTATTTATGGCTGACATATAATATGTTTTATTATTTTTTATTTTGTTAAGAATGAACATTACAACATCTCCCCCATACATGGTTTATGTGCAAGGCCCTCCTAAAAGCATGGGTTGTTTAGGAGGCCTCACATATGGTCTTAAAACCATTTGCAAGGCCCTCCTAAACCGTGTACAATAAAACCATGGGTTGTTTAGGAGGCCTTGAAGATGGTTTTAAAACTATTTGCAAGGCCCTCCTAAACCATGGTTTGTTTAGGAGGCCTTCCACATGGTTTTAAAACCATGTGTAAGACTAATAGATTCAATTTTTTATTTTTTATTATTTTGTTAGGTAGGAGCATTTCAACATCTCCCCATATTGTGTTGTTTTTCTAACCGAACATTTTTTTTGCAAATAATTAAATTTATAATATTTTATTGTTTTTTTAGGTATGAACATTACAACATCTACCCCATATTAGGTTGTTTTTGTGGCCGACATTTATTTTGGCGGATAATTAATTTTTTTATTTTTTATTATTTTGTTAGTAACAAACATAATATCGACAAACATTACAAGATATCGCTCATACTTGGTTGTAGAGTGCCTCTTGGTGCAACAAGGGATCCGCCTTTATGTATTGCTTGCTCTCGACACAACAAGGGATCCCCTCTATTCAGTGATTGATTTAACTGCTAAAGTTTACAGAGATGTACATACCCTACCACCTTTGGATTTGAACCTGTGCCCTTCTAGGAGGAAACACATTCTCTTAACCATTAGTTGCACTTAGGCTATAAATATCTTATAAACTCCCTTATGTGCATAGCTATTTGTAACCTCAAACTTTAAGATATCATTAACGATAACGTTAAGTTGTAAGTTATGAAGGAAAATTTGGGAAACCGAATGGGTCGGATGGTTGAGTGATTGATTAAGGCCGTCTTTACTTGGGATCCAATCTCTATAACCTTCTTACATGAAAAATCAATATCAAAATATATTATATTAATTATAAAGGGAAATTTCTATCTTACATGACACTAAAAAAGAAAAGAAATTTAAGAGGTTCTAACACTATATTACAGTGAAAAGAATATATGTACTATGACCTTCCTTAAGGCCCACTTCTTATCAGAAATTTAAGATGTTCAACACTATATTACATTG
>LPNX011228124.1:137518-155645 GCA_001517045.1 Pseudotsuga menziesii | reverse complement strand
TACAATTCAAATGCACCAGTTGCATGGTTAGAACTATTTCATAAAACATATGCATAACGACAAATTCTTATGCATCATGCAACTATTTAGTTAATACAACATTGATCCATATCTCACATAAACTTTCTAGATGCCTTCCATCTCCACCATGACATTATTGACATTGTGCACTAATCCAATATGTCATCAAAGAGGTTTGATAAGTAGCAATGGAGAGTTGTATAGCACCATGAGCTACTTACCCATCACATGCATATTAGTAGTATATAGTCATTAATGCAAACAGTCTATCATGCATAACACATCAACTGAATATAATCAAATGCATAACAAAACAATATCATTAAATGACAATTGAATACTTATCTTTTGTTTGTTTCGTGGGTAGACTCCTTCTTGATCATTCTGCTTCATCATCTTCTTCATTCATGAAATCATCATTTCTTATCCAGATGATAAGATGGATAAGAGATTTTTTAAGAATTGAGTTCTTCATATTCCTCATTGCTTGAGGGATCTTCTTTGAATGGTGAGATCTTGATCTTCAATTGCTTCCATCTTTCTTCTTCTCTTCTTATGAGACGAGCTTCTTCTTCTTCCCAAAGTCTGTTGAAAGTAATTACTTCCTTCTGGCACACATTCTTTGCATGAATGAATCCCATGATCCTGGGAGGCTATCACCACTTCTACATTCTCCACTTCTTCTTCTACCGCTTCAAGTTGTTCTGCATTCTGGATCTTCACTTTCTTCAACTATTTTCTCAAAGCCATCTTCTGATTTAAGTTCTTATCTTCAAATAGCTTGGTCAAGGAATCAAACATCTTTGGTGTCTTTGGGGAGACACTTGTGGTAAAATTTGATTCATGACTGAATCAGCAATGATCTTCTTGGCCTTGACCAAGTTTTTCTTATGTAAGGCTTCTAGCCTCATCTCCCTCTGGAATTGGAACCTTTATACTCATGTAGGTGTCCAAACCATTTTCTTCAGAGAGATCATATACTTCTAGGCTTGGAATTTTTCAACTTCACCAAGCTTATCATCAAGCTGATGTGATAGATTACTTTGAAATGAGAACCTCAAATGAAAATAGCAAAGGATTAGATCTTACCGATTTGAGGTGTCCGTCTTGGTTCCGAAGCTCGCTGATCTAGGGTTTGTCACAGAAACCCTAATTTTCAAAAATTGGAATATTTCAGATATTATTAGATAGACAGATAGATCTCTTCAAATGGAGCTGTCTAATGTACTCCTTTTCTGAAAACAGTGGAGGGAAGCTCCCGGAACAGGAAACCCTAGATTTCCAATTTCTTCTACAGAAATTCCTATTACTATTTCTATGATATCTCCAAAATTACTAATCCTCTATGTTTGATATTTATTACGGAGGTAACCTCACATGTCCTTGATCCAACACCATAGGTTTCATCAGAATTAGTTTTACCATTTGGGATTTATGATCCTTTTCCCAAGGTGACCTGTTACAGGACTGTTCAGAACAGCGAAGTTGTACGGCATGACACATGTGACTGGTTCATCTTCTGAATCTGATTATTGGACCAATAAAATTAAATTATGTGCCCTTTCTAGAAATTTTTTAGGAATTTCATTTGGACCTCTGCATCCCAAGATATTGCATTTCTCCCCAGGTGTCCTGTTTAGGGATGAATTCTGGAAGAGGCTAGAACCCTAACTTGGAGGGATAATATCTCCCAGAATATAGAGAATCTGATGCTGAAATTTGGTCACAATGTACATCAGGATTTGAGCCTCGGATCCTGCAATTTTCAGCCCTTGATCTTTCACCAATATCGGGATATAGCGAATGTACCAAATCTTAGTCGTTTTAGTACTTAGGGTTTTTCTAGCTAGAGGTCAAACTAGGGTTTGACTTTCCTAGAGTTTCACCCAACCAAATTTCTTGATCCAGGTCTCTAAAATTAGGATTTTATGAGGAGACAAAATCCTATGCTGGTCTCACTCAAAAATTCCTCTTCTGTAGAAAGCCCTAATTTTCGCATCGAAAACTGAAAATGGTCGAAATCGAATTTCACTTCAACAAAAAGATGCACCCTTCAAATGGAGAGTCAGCCTAGCATACTTTTGCTGATGGATTGTGGAGAGAGACCCAAAAAGTAAGAAGCCCTAGCTTCTGTAGCTGCACAATGTCTTCTTCTTAGGTTAGCTTTGATACCATGTTAAATTTCCATATGCTTAGCTAAGACATCAGTATTTCATTTCATTTTCATAACAAAAGCATATAAACAGGATCACCGAAAGATAGACAAGCACAACCATACAAAAGGAACACAAATATTTATCCTGGGAAAACCCTAAAGGGAAAAACCTAGCAAAAGCTTCCTCAATATAGATGCCCCAAAAAGATAAAAGATAAAACCGGCAAGGAGATCAAAGCCTGATCCTCCTCCTTCTCCAGCTACTTCTCTTCTCCACTAATGCGCTACACAAGTGAGAGTGTCTGTGTCTCAAAAGAGGAGCACTACACCTCTATTTATATTCATCCATTTACTTAAGTTAACTCATTTGAAATCTAGGCTTGAGTTAAATCATGTAGGCTCGAGTTACACATGTAGGCTCAAGTAACCACACTGGGGTATTGATGACCCACCTTTACAATTAGAGGGGACTACCTCATGACTCTTATTAGTTCTTCCGATAAGGAGCATCGAGGTACAATGTAATACAAGTGGTTCTCCCGGTAGGACCATTGGGGGCCACAAAAAGATACATATAGAATATTCTTCGAAGTTACAATATTTCAACACCATCTTCTGTCTTGAGTGTGTTGAGGTATGTATTAAGGCTTTGAACTGCTGGGAAACTGTTACCTCTGGAAGGTCTTCCATTAGACCTTTTCCCTTGTTTCCATCCGAATGAGTTGCCACTGATGGATTTTTTGATGCTTGGACCTCCTTTTCTTCTCTATCCTTTCTTATTTTCTCCAAGAGGCCAACCTGTAGTGCCCTGTAACCCTAAATCCTATCTTTCAGTTCTTTTTGATGCTGCAAGATGTGGGCTTTCTCATCCTTGCTTTTGGTTCTAGCCAAGACTTCAGAAAATGTATTAAAACCCTGGTAAATGGAATCATCAGGAAGTTCATCATGCACATAAGCAATTTTTATATGGTACTGCTTAAAGTGGGCATCGAGGTATCCCTTAAGATCATGTCTCCTTTTGCTGGAAAATCCGAGCTTCAAGGACTCTATCTGTTCACCCAATACTGCAGCCCAGGTTGAAGTTGGGATAACCAACGATCCAAGGTTCAAAAGGAATTTGGGCCAAGTTTTTTTTTCTGACGGCCAAAGAGCCTCCTGCAAACCCCGTCATTGACAGTCTGGAAAGCCACTTCTTCTAGTACCAACGTATTAGGGAAAATTATGGGTAACATATGAACAGTGTTGCTACCCCAAATCCTGATGTACAAAAAAGACTCACCAACATACCGATCACCCATTGTAGCAATGAAATATTTGGCTTCAGCTAAAAATGCGAGAGCTTCCTTCTTGAAGATTGAAAAATAGATCCTGCCAAGGAAATGTTCACATATATCATAGAACCTAGTTGCATAGTTAGTATCCCACAATTCTGAATAATAAATGGGCACCAGGGGAGCCAATAAAGTCCAGTTGCATCCCAAATTGAAATATTGGAACTTAGTGCAAAATATATCATAAATGAAGACTGAAAAGAAGAAATTGGTTTCTTTCTAGCAGTGGCCTTCTGGTAGTATTTGATGGATTTTTTGAGTTCTAGTGACAAGATGGATTCCCACGGGAAAGAATTGTCGGTTGCTAAAACATGATGAGCTATTGGAGCCCATTCAACCTTGAACACAGAACAGTTAGGAAGTCAATACAATATGCATAACATAGCTTCCAATAAGGAATGGGTTCTTTGAACCAGGTAATAGGGTAAAGGTCATCATGCCTCTGTGAGAATTTACAAGGCTCGTGCATCCAAGATTTTAACATTTCATCGAAATTGAACCTAGTTTTGGACGCTTTTGCAAATTCTGCTGTGAGGGGTTGTCTTACCATTTTAAGGTCATAAGCCCTGATAAATACCTCAGGATGGAAATTGGCTAGCTGTGACCCTGTACTATCGTTGAAAGAACGGTCTTTGGGGTTTGCACGTTCTACAATCCATTTGACCACGTCATTATAGGGGAGGATAGCAGGTCTAGCAGCAATACAGTGAAGTCCAGAATCCCTAATTATTTGGTAAGCCAACTAGTTATCTTGGGTATCAAAAAAATTGTCATTGTCAAAAATTGCATAAACCCTAGGCCATTCAATATGGTAGGTATCAGTGATTCTGCCACTGGTATCTGAGAAAATACCAAAGTTCGAGTCCTTGGTAAACAAAGTTCAGGTTCTTTCCATTGTTGGAAATTGGAAAAAATCTATTTAAAACAAAAAACAACGGGAAGCGAGAAATCAAAACTAATTCAGGCTTGACTACAGTAATATATTGAATGAAGAAATGACCAAGACACTAACCTATAATCGAACTAGACTGTGACAACGTTTCCTGGTAAAAACGCAGAGAAAATTCACGCAGCGCGGTAATTCGTAACAATAAAAAAATGGTAAATAAATTTTAAAAGACTAGACTATATATAGATTTTCCGCGGGTCAAATTAGGACCGTAGGATTAAAACAAATGGATGACCGAGATTAAACCTAGTGGGATGCAGGATCATAACGCAAGATTTAGATTTTATTAACCATCCTACACCTCGCATTCCTAAATTTTGGGATGCGGGATACGGGAAGACAAAAGAAACAAAGTTTTATTCAATATTTCCTGAAACCCACATCCTGCAATTTGCGGGTTGCAGGACCACACAACAAAATAAATAAATCAAACTACACCCACATCTCACATCCTGAAATTTCGGGATGCGGGTTGCAGGATGACACACAATACTTACAAAAATGCTCCCGCGTCCCGCATTCTAAAATTTCGGGATGTGGGTTGCGGGATGGAAAAATTGCAAATAATAAATTTCAAGATCCCACAACTTGCATTACGGGATGCAGGATGCAGGATTCAGGATGCAGAATGAAATAATATTTGCAAAAGATAGTCTTCCGCAACTCGCCCAAAAGCAAACAAATCATGCATAAATTCCAAAAATTCAACTAAGTTAGATCAAAGAAACCATGACAAATGTTATGGGGATCCCAAAACAACATAAGAAATTAAAAAACAATTACCTTTGTATGTGTAATTGGGGCTCCCGTGTTTTAGATAACATGGGATCTGTTGTACCTACAACAAACCTTCAAAATCATATGTGATTCTAATCATAACCACTATTTTAAAATACAAATATGTGACTATAATTGTATGTTTGTATTAATAATATTATTTACATGACTCTTAATTAATATTAAAATACAAACCAATATTATTTAGATGACTAAAATAATATTAATATAATATCAATGCAGAGTGTGTAAATTAAGAGCGGAGTGCGAAACCCGAGATAGTGAAGAATTGCAAGTTGCAAAATTCCAAAATCCGACTTCTGCATCCCAAATTGGAAATTTGAAACCGGAAAAGCGTGAAAGTGCGAGAACCCTGTTTCATAAGTGGAGGAGCCAACTTCCGTAATCTGAACCGAAAATCAGAAATCAAGAAGGCGTGAGAGTTCGGAAATCTGGAAGGTGTGAGAGTGCGGTGTTACAATCAGAAACTCAGTCAACAAGCTCACCCGAAAAAGAAGTTGTGTCATCTACAGAAGAGATAGCATATTTTGGAGAAGATGCAGTTGTTTGCTTAGGGAAATATTATTGGAGAAAGAATCAGAAGGCCATTTTGAAGAAAGGTTCAAAGAGGACAAGAGAAGGCCTACTCAAAAATGTGCCTGCACTTGATAAAATTGTCTAGAAAATTGATGCTCCTAATGAAACGTAAGGAGCATTAAATACGACAGCTGCTATTGGAGATTTTGTAGGTGCTAACTATAACTCAGTGTCGCAGCTAATTAAAGATCTCTGCAATGAGGAAGAGGAACTATAGAAAGCAAGAAAGGATCTAAATGCATCTGAGGCATGTCACCTTAAGGATATTAAGTTCCTTAAAGAATAGCATCAAGATAAACAAACACAATGGGAAAAAAATTCGAGAGTGTGAAGCATCAGCTTGAGAAATTAGATATCGTCAACAAGCAACAATCTAATAACAATTATACCCTATAGAAGCAATTGAAACAATTACTAATATCTTCAGTTGCCTCATCATCTTCAACATTCACAGTTGAATAATTTAAACGGTTGGCTTGTAGGGTAAATGAGCATTATCATCAATGCATGAACAACTTGTATACAGGGTTGTGTGAAATACAAGCACTGTACAAAACATTTGAAGAACAATCACATGTCCTTGAGGATCATGATACTTGGAAAACTATGGAAATTAAGGCATTGGAAAATGTGACTGGATGGAAAATAGATATGAGATACAAATCAAAGGATATTCCAATAATGGATAAAGTTCATGTTAAGAAGGTCGAAGTGACTTTTAAAACTTGGGGAAGCATTTGTGATGCAGCACAAAGCATCATCGAAGATGTCCAGGAAGGATGCAAGCGTAGGTGGAAAGCTTTAGATGTTTTATTCGATTTCTTAGGGTTTCCTATGCTAGAACCGATCGAAGAAGCATCTTCCCACAAGCTAAAATTAGATGAAGTTAAACAATCTTGTGTTGTAGCTAAGAACATAATTCAGGGTTTGACTCAGATTAAACTGGAAGACATTTCAAGTTGGATCGAGATACCTTATTCTGCGATAGTTAGGATAGAGGTTTATGTTGGTAAATGGAATACAGTGAAGAAGAGGGAGATTGCGTCCGAGGTTTTGAGGGCAAAAATACATATGGAACAGGCTAAATCCAAGGACATTGATTTCTTGAAGGACTTAGATTCCAAGTGGCGTTCCTTCTTAGGTCAAAATTAAACTCTTTGATCTTGTAACCCTACATGTTGGGAATATTTTTTGCTGTAATACTTGATAATGTTGCTTAAGGGAAAAATTTTCCAAGTAGGGGAGAACAATTGTTTGGAGACTAAGCATAGGAATGTGTGAATGTCCTACATGTTAATGAAATTACAGTTATTCATGCTTTGTTCCGTGGTTTTTTGTAAAATGTTTGTTAACAAATTATAGTTATTATTCTATTTTTATTGGCTTGTTGATTATCACTGGTATGTTAAAGCAATTTTACCTGGTATATATAAATTTGTTTTCTTCTATTTCATATGCCGTAAATGAATGTTTTTGTTTAACTTATGTCATTTATTATGTTCCTGTCTTTAATTAAAATTACTTCTTGGATGTGTTGAATATTTTTAATCATGTTCATAAACCTTATACAATATTTGCTTTGATATTTATTTCAACTTGGTTGTAGAGACTAATGCTAACTTGAATAGTTGTGTGGTAAGAAAATAAATCACTTTTATCTTTATCTTTTTCAATTATCAAAACCTAGTTTCATGTTGTATATCGATTTAGTCAAGTGGGGAGTCGATCATTGAAACCCTAAAGAACAGTTTTCCAATGACTGGTATTGAAGAACGACAATGAAAGATATATTAGGAAAGCTTTATAGTTTTTGAAACATTTAAATGCTTTGCAATTGAATAAGATAACATTATTAGTTATGTAATGTTTTATGGTTTTTTATTAAATTTGTTTTATCAATTTTGAGTTATTCTTTAGTAGTTGGAGTATATTGATTATAGGCTGCGAATGTATTAAATGTGTTGATTTATGTATTGAGTTTGCATTACAATCTTGACATATCAAATGTGCGATGAGTAATTATTTCCTAGCTATCAATTGTATATCATAACTGGGCTACTTAAAAGCTTTCACAGTTACGATTTGAGTTTGCTGAGACAGTAGTTTAGAAGCCAAATATTTCAAATTTTCTTGGATCTTTATTGAAACAAAAGTAGATATTTTACATCAACAAGTGACCAAAGAAAAGCAGCACATTTATACAGCAAACAATGAGAAGATTCAACCACAATTTGGTTTTAAATACTTTGAAGCAAGTAAGCTTTCCTCTTGTTTCCTACGTTCAACATATCGATTGCCTTGCATTCAAGAGTATCTGGAAAAAGAGAAAGGTGGAGAAATGCATAGGCCTGAAAGAGATGCAACTCCTGATATTGCAGTGAATGTAAGCCCTTGTCTATCAATGTTTCAAATATCTATTGTTACATTTTGTAGGGTCATACCTTGGGCTTTATGAATTGTTAAACCCCATGCCAATTGAATAAGATAACACTATTAGTTATGTAATGTTTTATGGTTTTTTATTAAATTTCTTTTATCGATTTTGAGTTATTCTTCAATATTTGCAGTATATTGATTATAGGTTGCGAATGTATTAAATGTGTTGATTTATGTATTGAGTTTTCATTACAATATTGAGATATCAAATGTGCAATGAGTAATTATTTCCTAGCTATCAATTATATATCATAACTGGGCTACTTAAAAGCTTTCACAGTTCCTATTTGAGTTTGCTGAGACAGTTTAGTCTAGAAACCAAATATTTCAAATTTTCTTGGATCTTTATTGAAACAAAAGTAGATATTTTACATCAACAAGTGACCAAAGAAAAAAAGTACATTTGTACAGCAGACAATGAGAAGATTCAACCACAATTTGGTTTTAAAGACTTTGAAGCAAGTAAGCTTTCCTCTTGTTTCCTATGTTCGACATATCGATTGCCTTGCATTTGAGAGTATCTGAAAAAAGAGAAAGGTGGCGAAAAGCATAGGCATGAAAGAGATGTAACTCTTGATATTGCAGTGAATGTAAGCCCTTGTCTATCAATGTTTCCAATATATATTGTTACATTTTGTAGGATCATACCTTGGGCTTTATGAATTGTTAAACCCCATGCCATTCAAAGTGGCATCTACGGGATCCTCTTGTTATTGCAGATATTGGAACATAAGCAGGATTAGAAGCATCCCATAAGGGTCCTTTGTAATGCAGGAATTCAACAACAACAAACGATGGCAAGGTAGGAGGTTTCTCATTTGAGTTGCAGACAATATGAATGAATTTTCCAAGTGAGTCGTTAACAAGTCTTGCTTGAATCCATAAATTAGCAGTTAACATGACTTGTTGACCAACAACAAGAAGGACCTTTAATGCCAATTGTTCATCATCAATGGATTGATGGGAATTTTGGTTCCTTTGTTCTACAAAGCAATGTGCAGTTGGCATATTAAGTTGTTTCAGCATGTGTTTGTTGTGCAGTGCAATAGAGCTATTTGTGGGATACAAATGGATTGTTCAAATGAAGAATTTTCGACATGTGAAAGGCATGATGTTGTTCTTGTCATTAGGAGTTCCCAATATTCAACATTTGGTGTTGCATTTCGAAGGTTTAGCAAGAGTTTCCGAAAGGCAGTTTGAGAAGGGCTATTTCCTTGTTGTTGGAAAATTATTTCGAGTGTGATAAAAGTATCAAATGTACGCCAAAGAGCAGTTCCAACGGATGAGCCTGCATACATGGGGATGCCTCTTACAAGAGGAAATTGTCCGAAGTCACCAAGAATAATTATGGAGCAACCACCAAATGGGATTGTACAGTGCGAGGGGAAAGCTTGACGTAAGCTTGCATCAATTTGAGTTAACATTTTTGGGCCAATAAAGCTCATTTCATCTATGAGAATATAGCGAATATGGCAAAGTTCTTCTTGAAGTTTTGAAAGGGATTGGCCTTCAAGAGGGTGCATTTCAACAATGGGTATTCGAAGAGCATAATGTATTGTAGATGCATGTATGTTAAAAGCAGCAACACTAGTTGGAGCAAGGAGAAGAACTTTGGGGAGGAATTTTGTTCAGATGCAGTTTGAAGTGCAAATTTGAGGTAAGATTTTTCGATGCCTGTAGTACCTTGAATCACCAGTTTTAGCAGTTGAGCATATCTAGTGTTTCTGAAATGGGACATGACAAGATCAAAGGCTATGCATTGTGTGGGAGACAAGGAATTAGGAGAATTGGAGAAGGATGGGATATCTTCATGTAGTTGGATGGACAAGCAATTGAGCTCAATGAATGATGTTGTTGTCTAATGCAAATGGGAGGGTATATTGTTATGTGACCAATTGTAATTTTTGTCTAATTCACAATGGCAAAGAATTTCAAGGTCATTAAATTGGATGTTATTTCCTGGTCTCATTTGAGAGAGAAGTTCCCATTCATCCATGGTATGGGGTAACAGAAAGGTAATAGCATTAGAGTTTGAATCATCGAATAGAGGTGTAGAGGGTTCTTCTTTTGCACATTCAATATGCCACACAACATATGTGCCTTTAATGTGATGCCAATGAGAAATAATTTTAGAAGTTGTGGTTCCAATATGGTGAGGGATGGACCGAAAAGGCTTGTATAGAAGAAGTTCAGTCCAACAAAATGGTTCAAAATATGAAGAATCATAGGGAGGAATTAAAGTGAAATGTGGATAGACTCTAACAATATTGTCACGCAAGTTTTGTTTCCATGGATTTTTTTTCCTATTAGGCGAGAAAGACCAATAACGAGCAGCTTCAAGCAGAGTTAGATGTTCAAGAGCAATGGGTCTTTGCATGTAAGCAAAAATGAAAAGGGGTGTTGCAGGGGTGTTATTAGTGTCATTAGAAACACGGCGGAAGACAGTTTGGCTCACGTTTAGGGAAAAGAAGTGACGGATACAAAGAACAAGAGGAAGTTTTTACAGCATGCGACACGTTTCTTGTGCACTAATGTCTCTTTCTGCAACTATTTGTGCAAGAAATTGTTTGATTGGCTGAAGAATGGGGCTGTCACTTGGTGCAGCATGTGCAAGGCGGAAAAGAATTACATGGTAGGTTTCTGATTTTGGCTCTACTTTTGATTCATACTTTGAAATGTATTTGAGAACAACACGTTTACAAATAAAAGGTTGGAAATCAACATTAGCCCTCCATATTGAAAGCATGGTAGGGTTGTGAATATTTAGAAGGTGATCATTTCTTGCAGGATTGAAGGTTTTTCGTCCATTTGAATCAATGAATAACGAAGAAGTAGCTTGTATCTCATATGGAAAACCACAGCGACATTGAACAAATGTTCCATTGCTGCAAAGGCAAGTTGACTCTGAACATTTGGTGTGCCTTTGAGCAAAATTGACAAGTTCTTCATAGTCAGCTGAGTAGTTTGATGCAAATAGCGAAGGTGATGCAAGACTGCATGGATCATTTGTAGTAGAATGGTGTGACCCAGATGTGGAAAACTAAGAATTACGAGGATTCCAAGCTATCACATGTGTGTCAAAAAAAAAATTCAACTTCAACTGCAACGTCATCTTCCTAATCTAATGTGTCCATATTTGGTGCATTTTCCAACCAAATAAAACCATTAATGTGTGTGGATCCTCTATGCTTCCATTCATATCTACATGGGAGGAAAAAGCATATATTAGAAATAGTTTGTATAAAGTGAAAAATACGAAGAGAAAAATAGGAAGGAATAGATGGTATAATACCTACACCAATAATCCTTTATATGAAAACCTTTTTGAAGCGCCTCTTCAAGAAATGTTTTGAATCTATTGTCCATGTACTGTGATGTAAAATGTGGATTTGATATGATGTTGTGAACCTTCCATTGATAGTCTTGAGATAAACCACTAGGACACTTAGCAATCATTAGAGCATGCAAATCTGGCCATTTTGTGTCAGATGCACTAAGGGTGAAGAAGAACATTGATGTACCTTGTTGATTGATCATATTTGTCAGTTCAGCTCTACTTTTGTTCCAATATGAACACGGTCCACGTAATGAAGACCCAAATCTTGCGACCCGCTCACCATTTTTCTCATTAAGCATGTCTTGCAATTGGTTGACAAGCTCAAGTACTGTGGGAGGTAATGTATCTTCAATATTTTTTTTGACAAAAATAGAGGCAATAGGATTACTTCGATGATGCATAATTAGATTGTATATGTAGTATCGGAAGCGAGGACGTTGGCCAAATCTGTTGTCATGATTTCGAATGAGGTGAAGTGCATATTCATGCATATCAACCTCATGAATGCGTGGTTGTAATAACATTGTTTTACCTGTGGGAAACGAAGTTGGAAAATCCATGGAAAGAAGTCCTTCTGTGTTGCACTCATTGATAGGGGAAATTTATTTAGGGGGCCAATCAATGGAAGGTGGTAGTGGGATATTTGGTATGTGTAACAATTGTCTAATTTCTTCAACCTCAGTTCTAGCATTAGTTTGTGTTCAAATAAATGACGGATTCCAATTCATAGGGTTCAAATGAATTTGGTGGTTGATCTGTACAGGACAAGCTTTGCTGATGAGATAATGTAGCATTGCTATTAAGATGCGGAATCAAAGGTGAAATGTCTGCTGAAATAAGAGGCAAAGAAGATAATGCAATTGGGTTGACTTATACATCTTTGTAGTATGGGTTGTTTTCCATTTTGAATTGAAGGGCAGCAAGAACATGTGTTCGACTAACAAACTGTTCATATGGATTGTTTGTAGAATTGCATTTCCGAACAATGAGGATGTTGAGTTCTGATACTAAATGCGGTAGGTATGTGGAAATATTGGAAATGTCTTGGGGGAAGCAAATAGTATGGCCAGAGTATTTATATTGACCACCATGAGCATGTGTCACTTGCAAGATTGGGTTAGCATGAATAATGAGCATTTCTTCAACCTGTGTAAGTACTGCAAGGATAGTTGGTTGGTTGACCGGATCCATATTGTTTTCCAATGAAAAACGATGGCCTTTTCGTTCTAGAATACAATGAGAACAGGTGTATGCACCATGGAAGCTTTTTGTTACAATACCAGGGTAACATTCTTTGCAAATCAAGCAGACATGCATATCAACTAGTTGGTCCATTTTTTACGAAATCATTTGTGTGCATCATTGAGGTGGTTGTTCAATGGATTTGGAAAAGGCGATGGAAGTGAAGCTAAGTCGATAGGTTCCGCAAGAGAAATTGAAGAAGACATATCCACAGGAAGACGAGCAGCCCTGTAAAGAAGATGTTGTTTCTTGTTGTTTTTATCTCTGTTTTGTGCATATAAAACTCTTCTTCGTGCATTGGCTTGTTCATTGTCATGATTTGGCATAATGGCTACAAGAAAATTTTAAACTTGTTAAACACTTAGAATCTTTGATTGTTGGCAGCGACACATTTTGTATATATATTAACTGCAAACTATATGGATATAAAGAAGAAGATAAAAAAACAAATGTTAATTCATTGCATATGGGGAAGTAAGAATGTAGCTTAAAATAATATAACTGGAGTAAATTTTTTTTTTCAAGTTGTAGCTTGATAATTGTAAGAAAACAGCAATATAGAAGAACAAAGTGTAGTGTGAGAAAGTATATATGAAAAAAAAAGTAATTGTAATTATTGTTATGTACATAGTAATGAAAAGTTGTGCTCAAAAACAAGAGAACAAAGTTGTGCATTTTATTAAAAATAGAATAGCAAAATAGTATTGTAGATAAAAACTACAATATAGGTTTTATCAAAAAATTGCGTAATAAATGGCAAGTGATAGCTTGCACATTGGAAGTATGAGACTGCAAGAAAGTGGTGCTCTAAGAGAGTTAAAAAAATACCCTGCTATGTTGAACAATGAAACAAGGAGTTAAAATTGAGAATTGAAAGCATTCATTATAAACAATGAAGAATGGTTAAGTATCAATTTGAAAAAATGTATATATTTATGTGTCCATCTGAAATTGTCGTTTAAGTGTTTTCAACCATGGCAATTACAACTTTTAGGCGTGCAACTCCGCAGAAGGTCTATGTTCTAACTGAAAGAGTAGGAAGTAATTTTTTGTTGCAGATCCTCTGCATTATTTCAACAAGTGATGTTGTTTCAGTTGAGAGGAGACACAAATCTTTTGCAGAAATTCCCATGAGTTGGTTTGTAGCATCATCAAATGCTATCACACCATGAAGGTATCCAGTGACATCTTCCAAGTCAACCTTTAGTATATATCGGTAGTCACATTCAAGAAACTCTCCATCACATTTAGCACAATTCCAAATGTCTCCAACTGTGTGGGAAATATTTTTCATGCATTGTATTCTATCAACAAAAAGAGGGCATGCAAGGAAATAAAAGTCATCCATGTTAACATTTGTGATGGTTGCTACAAGAGAGTACCAAACAGGTTTTTCATATGATTGAAGAGTTTGTAGGTAATTGATGGAAATGACTTTACAAGAACCAAAATGAGAGGCATTGAACTTTCGGCTCAACGATGGTGATGCTGAATGAAATCCATTATCATGAAACTTTTTTTGGAGAACTGAAGTGTCTTCAATTTTTGGGTTTATAAAAACATTAGTGTTGGAAATAGTTCCAACATTTTTTCCATTAAAATATGTAATACGACCACCTTTGATTGCTACAGCTGGAGGCGTAGGTAAACCATGCAGGTTGGAAAGCTCGGCTCCTTCAATTTTTCAATGCTCTCCCCAAAGTGTTATGTCAATACTATAGCCTGACATGTCATGAGTCCAATAGTGCGCTTAATAGTCTCAACACCATCTCGTTTTCATATTGTGGATGTAGGAGAAATTGAAATGACAAGACCAACAAGGTCCACCATAGAATTGACATGTATACTTTGTATCTCCTGAATAGTTTTAAAGTTAAAGCAATAAAAAGGTATTAAGGCGTATTCATTTAAGCATAGTTGGATGGTTGAGGAGGAACCCAGGAAAATCTCATTATGGCTTTTCAAATGGTTGAAAATTGGATTGGATGCTTTCACTGTTCCATTTGATACTATGTACAGTATTCCTATATGTATTTGGTCATACAAAGAGAGTGCCAATTCATTGAATGCAAATATATGTATTTCATCGTGTGAAGCATTAACAATGTCAAATCCAAATATTTTTCCAGATTCTCGTTGGTTGCCATATTCATGTACCTTTGTCTTGGCAATAACTCGACCTTGAATGTTCCAAACTTTGTTAGAAGAGGAGAGTGATGTGAATGGAATAGTTGATGCAGCCAAGGCAGGGTTTTCATCTACTAAGCTAGGATTCACTGGAACAGAGGAACAACTCTGCGAGGGAGAAGGTACAGGTAAGTGGTAAGGTGCAGGATCTCCAATAATTGTTGCATCCAATGTGACAACCTCGAGTGCAAGCAATGCGATAGTTCGGTGAGAAGAAGTATGTTAGAGTTCAATGGGATAGAAAAACCTTGGATGCATGAACAGTGTGAAATTGATTAAGTGGAGAAAGACAACAAGGAAATTAAACATGTGTTACACTATGTACAATGTTGCATGTACACTTGGTAACTTTGATTATAGATCCTTCTTTTAGTTGTCCAGTTTCTACATGACTACTATATATAGTTGGAAGCAATAGCTCATGCTTGTGAAGCCCGTCTGAGATAGAAATTCGAAACGGAATAGATGATAAGTTGATTGAGTTAACTTGGTTTAATGAGGAGACCTGTACCAGCAGTAAAAGGTTGATAGCACCATGTAGCAAGGGTGAAATAGAATCTTCAATTAGCATACTCTCCATAGCATGACGGTTATATTTTCCTGTGAAATGAAACAGGGCATGAAAAAAAAAATTGCAATGTAACATACTCATGTGATCGAATGACAAAAGAAATGCATATAAATATTCGCATGAACATATTTCATGATTCTGGTTATTGTTTTTTTTGTAAATAAAGACTTTATATTACTTCAACAGAGGGTCATTACAATACAGATATCAAACTTGTCCTTAAAAAACCGGCGTGTTCTTGACACAACACAGCGTCAGATCTGTTCTCCCATCTTGGCGGGATACATAGATTCCCTTCCCCTTAAAGAAAAACCAGAGATGAAACTCAGAGGGGCACGAGGGGCTTTACAATCAAATGACAAAATTAAACTGTTCCAGATGCAGGGCCTGATACCATCAAAATTTCCTAAACCCGATAAGCCATCCTTACTAGCCGAGATATAAGCTGAGATAAACATAAACCACAGGAAATCAAACCAGTTTCTTGAAAGCCGAAGGCAGATTGGACACCGTAGCCTGAATAGGGGCAGTAGCAACGCACAGGGTGGCCTCATCAGGGTGGATGGTTGGATTGTTGCTCTTATGGGCTTTAGTGCACCTGCCACAACGAGGTTGTGGCCCCGTAAACTCCTCAGTGACCTTACCCGCAACGTAGAATGAGACCCCAAGATTGGATGCAATGACTTCCACCTTCTGATGAATCAGATGGCACTCATTGTTGTGGAATTTCCAATATTTCACAAGCTCTTCATCCCCTTCTTGTTTGGCTTCACGCTCAATGTATGAGTGGCTGACCATTTTCATGTTTACCTAGTACTACATCAGGCGGCGGTCGTATGCCGCAGCTCGACCAGCTATGGAGCCTAGGTCAAGAACCCATTCCACCACCTCTTGGTGAAGTTCCTCCTTGGGCATATTTTTGACTTCATTCTAGAGTTCCTCAACCCTTTCCTCAACTTCCAGGCGTATGTTCAGAGGGACATGCTCCTTGAAGGATTTGGCCGCTTCCTGGGCCTGGATTGGGGCCCGCATGGTCCTGCGGGGCTTCTTCACATTACCATGCCCTACGAGCTTCGTCTCAGCCGATGCTTCACCAGGGGAAATACCCTTAACCATTGAGCATTTTGGAGCCATAATCCAATGGGAGGGGGAGAAGGACAAGCACAGGGGCCAAGGAGGCCACAAATACCCGCAAGCAGGCGAGGAGAAGGGAAACAAAAAAAAACGAAAATCAGAGAAAGTGCAGGGGAAATGAGTGTAGGATGGCCGAAGAGTAACAAAATAAAAAGGGGAAGGTATCATAATTGCCCAGCCAGGTTTGTACCTTGAGTGCGTCATGGAGATGGTGCTAATGACATCCCACGTACTCTTTCACGTAGCGGATCCCCTGCCAAAAGTAATTTCCCAACCTATTCAGCCATCACACCATTCTCCATCTGTCCCTTATCATCTTGCTCCATAGATTCCATGATGGCAAAGGACGACCACCTTTGGATCTGCTCGCTTACTAGAAATATTTTTCCAGGAATTTAAATGAGGTCCAGTCAGGGCGTGCTCGCGCCGTCTGTCACCTCCCGCCAATGCATTGTTCGGGCGAGCCAACTGTGTCCCCTCCTCATAGTCATTGGCGGCCACTTGTCTGCAGCATTGGGCCCAATCTTCAACTTCAAAATCCTCGAGAGGGCCCCACTAATGATCCAGGTCACCATCCACACCTGCATTGGCAAGGAGGTCCGATGCCTTATTGGCGTCCCTTCTGACATGGCTGAAGGAGACAGCTGTGTGGGCAAGGAGCCGTTCACAGAGGGAGTTAAGGTGACTAGAAAGCCGCCAAATGGTGGACACGTTTCTACTGACTTGGCCACTAGCCAAGTGTTTCACCACCTGGACCATGATGTTAGAGTCCCCCTCAATGATTGCGGGGAAGCATCCACCATGGACCAGGCATTCCAAGCCTTGAATCAAACCCTCGATCTCAGCAGAATTGTTGGTGTCCTGGCCAATATCTCCCAGAAAGACGAATAGGATCCTATCCTGGTAATCCCTTGTTATAGTGGATTTCACCACACTAGGTGAATCACACATTGTATGGCCTTCCCCTGTCCCACTGCAGACTCATTAGCTCCTATGGACCACTTTTTGTCTTTTGATGTATCATTGACCATCCCTAAAAACATTAGAAAAATGATATACGCCGCCTTTTCCCCGATAACCACGTACATACGCGGATATTCCCCCTATAGTCGCGTACATCGGGATGTGTGCATAATCCAAATCCTTTTGGAAGTTTCCTTGACTTGGATCCAACTCATTCGACTCCTGGCCTTCCATATGCCTTGAGATCGCACGGATTCGACCTTTCATTATCCCTTGTGAAGCTATATAAGGAACCCCTTGGTACATTGAAGGCATAGATAAGAGAGAATTGAGAGTATCGAAACTATAGTCCATTGTTGCCAGAACGTATGCTTGAGTCTGCATCCCTTTGTCCCTTGGAGCACTGTTGTGTTCTTCCCAAGCTTTA
>LPNX011228124.1:110462-137276 GCA_001517045.1 Pseudotsuga menziesii | reverse complement strand
TAGTGTTAGATGTTTTTATTTCTATTGCATATTGGGAAAGATTGATTTCTGGAGTCTAGCTGTCTGTTGTGGTACCCCAAGCCATAGGAATTTCTCTCAGTAACATCCCTACATAGTCCTTCATAGCTAGCGTCCCTCGGGTTCCCCCTGAAGGCCCCTTCAAAGTTGATCTTGAACACCTGAGGGGGCGGAGCCAACCAGAAATTTGGGCTTGATGGTTTAATAATCTTGTCTAGCCAACGGAGCCCTGCCATCTGAGTTTTGTCAAGCCCCCAGTGTTCTGCAATGTGGATTTCTTCAACTGGGATAAGCTTTTCCTAGTCATGCCACTGCATACTCCTAATGGAAGAGAGGAGATTATCCTTTATTGTCTACCAAACCTTCTCAATGTTGTTTCTCTTGTCTCTAAAGATTCTCCCATTCCTTTCCTTCCATAGGCACCACATGGTCATACCTGGTAAGGCGTTCCAGATAGTCCTGATGATTCTATTTTTTAAAGCTTTTGGGTTCCATTCTGTCAAGGTTTGAGTCAGTTGAGCTCTTTTCCTATCACTTCTTCGAAATCCCATGGCCCCCTTATCCCAAATGGCTGCAGCGAAAGGGAAGTTGTCTAAAAGGTGGCTCATGGTTTCCTCCGCTTGGAAGCACATGTTGCATTGGGATGGCCCCTGGACTCCCCGCTTCCGAATATTCTCATAGGTGAGGATTCGTCCCTTGACCACCAGCCAAGCAAAGAGGCCTACCTTGGGCCATAGGTCCAAGGTCCAAATATTCTTCCAAGTTTCTTCCTCCTCAATCAAATTTCCTATCTGAATGGTGTATGCCTCCTTGATGCTGAAAGTTCCCTTGTCTATATACCCCCATGTCAGAATGTTCGGGCCCTCCTTGACCTTGATGAAGCGATTGAGAATTTCCTCCTGGAAAGCATCCCAATCTGCCATATTCATTTGGTCTGGTTTTTCTAGGAAGTCCCAACACCTCCGCCCATGAAGGTTTGTGTCCCTCCAGTAGTGGCTCACTTGGATCTTGCCATCCGCTAGGGATTTTTCTCGTATAGGGGCCCATCTCGGGATATCTCCGAGATGCGGGAGCTGGTTCCAGGAATCTTCCCAAATTTTGGCATTCCTTCCATCCTGAATTTCCCAAAAACTATGTCTTTGCACCAGGTGTCTTCCTCCTTTTGCCTTCGTCCATATGGGGGAGCCCAACCAGTCCTCATTGAAATGAATCAACTGAGAGAAAGGTCTGTCACAGGCATATTTGAAGCGCCAGAGTTAGGCCCAGGGTTCGTATGTGTGATTTACCCAGCACCACCAGACTTTCACACCTTCGAACTCAGCCATTATTTTAGGATCTCTGAGCCCCAGACTCCCCATCAACTTGGGCCGACATAGGCCCTCCCAACTTACTAGAGCAAATTTGGCCTTTTTCGCTCAACCTCCCCACAGAAAGTTCCTTTGAAGGCTTCAGATTTTGTGAAGGATAGACTTAGGGGCTGAGAGGACCGAGAACAGATAGATGGGAATAACCTGTAACATCGATTTGATCAGGACAAGCCTGCTGGGAAGGTTAAGGGGCCTTAAGATCCATCTTGAGAGCTTCTGTTTCATTCTGTTTAAGAGTTCTAGATAGGATGTTCTTTTCAACTTTCCCAGACCTAGGGGTACTCCCAGGTACTTAGAGGGGAAGTTTCCTTTCATGAAACCTAGGATGGGAATGATGTTCCTATGGGTAGCTGGGGCAATATTCAGGAAGAAGACTTGGGATTTGGTAGAGTTAACAGCTAGGCCTGAGGCCTTGGCAAAGAAAGATGGGATTTTTTCTAAGCTTCTCTCTTTTTGGACTGAAGGGTGCCCCATAAGCATGGTGTCATCCATGAATTGCTGGTGGGTCTACGAGTCCATGTCCTCATGGATTCTAAGACCTCTCAACTCCCCGTTCCCTGCCTGAGTCTGTAGGTTACAACTCAATCCTTCCACCATAAGAATGAAGAGAAAAGGGGAAAGAGGGTCACCTTGTCTGATACCCCTTGAAGGTTGGAATATGCGAGTTGGGGCTCCATTCAGAAGGATGCTAAAGAAAGGGGTGGAGACTAATCCCATAACCAATTCTACCCAGCCCTGGCAGAAACCATACGCTTCCAGCATTTTGCTTATAAATTGCCAACTTAATTTGTCGAAAGCCTTTGCTATATCGAGCTTGATCATCATACCTAATTGTCGAGAGTTTTGAAGAGAGTGGATGACTTCGTGCACAGGTATGACCCCATCCAGAATTTGACGTCCTTCCACAAAGCCTGATTATTCTGGGAAGATGAGATTTGGGAGGAGGGGTTTCAATCGGTTGGCAATCACTTTGGAAATTATCTTATAGATCACATTGCAGAGGGCTATAGGCCTAAACGTGTCTGGGCTTTCATCTCCCACTTCCTTGGGGATTATGGTTAGGAAGGTCACGTTGAAGGCTTTGAGAACCCCCCTTTTGCTTCTGGATTCTTCAACAATCTCCACAACCTCCTCCTTAACAAGGTCCCAAAAATGATGGAAAAAATTGGAGGTGAAATCATCTGGGCCAAGATATTTTCCAAGGGCCATTTGATTGACCGCTTCTTCAACTTCCTGCATAGTAACCAGTTTGGTGAGCATCTCATTGTTTTTCCTAGTGACAGAGGAGGGGATTAGGCGAGTGATATTTTCTATGTCCCTTCCTCTATCCTGATCTTCCTCTTGAAGGATCTTTGAGAAGTGGTGGGTAAGCTCATCTTCAATCTCTCTTCTGGTTTCAATCCAGTTGTCGTCCATCTTTCAGATTTTTTGGATTCTAGAGTTGCTCCTGTTCTGGATCACTTAGTTATGAAAGAACTTGGTGTTATTTTCACCATATTGCAACCATTTAACCTTGGATTTATGCTTCCAGTATATGCCTTCCTGCCTTTCTCTTGCCTCCAGTTGGCCCCATAGAGATTTTTCTTTTTCCTGCATGTCCTCATCCCACCCTTCATCCAAGCCCTTCTAGCTGAGGAGATCAAGCTCATTTATCACCCTTTTTTTATCTTCAAAAATATTACTGAACTATTCTTTGTTCCATGTACGGATTTTGGCCTTGAGAATTTTAAGTTTCTGTTGGAAACCATACATGACTGTTCCTGTGGGGGAAACCATCTCTTCCCACCACTGATTGAAAAGATATTTAAAGTCCTTGTGTTCTAGCCAGAACTGTTCAAATCTAAACAGTCTCCTCAAAATAGAGCATGACCAATCCCAGTTAAGGCTGATAAGCCAGTGGTCAAATCCTGCAGCAGGAAGGACGTCAGCCATAATCTCACCCATACCGTGGACAATATTCTCTGAGACCAAGAATCTATCCAAGTGGGAGGCCACCAGATGCTCACCACCCCGCTTATTGTTCCAAGTATACCAACCATTTCCCGTTTCCAAGCCCACAAAAGAGCTTTGGGCCTGAAAATCGCAAAAGGCCTCTTAGTATTTGTCAAGGGTTCGTCTTCCTCCCTTCTTTTCCCCGAGGTTGGCTATGAGATTGAAATCTCCACCCATTACCCAGCTACCCCCTTTCGACTGATGTTTGGTCCAGTTGAGGAAGTCTATGAAATCCTGCTTCTCATAGAAGCTATTGGGGCCATATACATTTACAATCATACCCTTCACTTTGGAGTAAAGGTGTTGGAAATCGACCATGAGTGCAAACTTATTGGCCCTCCAGTTCGAGAGCTCAACCACTTGGGGATGCCAGAATATTGCAATCCCACCTGATTGACCAACAACATCTAGGGCCATAACATTGCTACCTTTCCCTATTTTATTTCTGATTTTTTCCAATCCCTCACAGCTACATTTAGTTTCCTGGAGTAGAAGTATATCAGGGTTTTGCCTAAGCTTCCTATTTAGGGTCCTCCACTTCCTGGGGTTACTACACCCCCTGATATTCCATGGAATGAGCTTCATTGATAAACTTTGGAGACTTCAGAGAAGGCCACCTTAATCGTTGGGTATTGGCCTGATTCAATGATCTTGACTCCTACTTATGCAATGCGCTGCTTATTTGTTTTTCTTCCTCTTTGTTGTTCCTCCTCTGGAGACTTCCTCTTGTTTCCTTTTTACGGATCTGGATCAATCCCTAGGTTCAGGTGAGCCCTAGCCTTAATTATTTTTTCCTGAAGGAGATCGATTTTCCTCCTGGGGACATAGCCTTGGCCTTTCTTGCCACATTTGGCATCTATCGCGTCCAGATCTAGTTCTCCTAGCTCCATTTCTTCATCCTCATCTTCCTCTACTATTTCCAACTGTTAGACTTCCTCTTTCTCTGGTGCGCTAGTATCCTACTGTTCCGCTTCCTCCTTCTCCTTAGGTGTGTCTCCTTCTGATCTGTCCCCCAGGACTGCAAAGGAGTTTTTGTATCTATTCTCCCTTGCCTCCTGATCTTTTTTGTCCTTTGATTCCCCACCTCCTCTGCTTCTTCTTCTGTTCTTTACTTGGGTGAATCCATCATTCTCCATGGCTCCCATCGGCCGATGTTCAGTGGAGGTAGCCATTGGGGCTAACTTGGGGCAGTTCCTTCCTATATGACCATACTCGTGGCAGTTCCTGCATCGAAAGTGTATATGCTCATAATCAATGGGCTGAATCCATTCCTCGTCTTCCTAGTTGAGGCTTATGGCTTCTGGCAGCTCCTTGGATAGATCTAAATAGATGCAGACTCGAGAAAAAGAGGTATACCTTTGAACCCTAGTTTTCTCTACAACTTTTATGAATTCTCCTAAGGTATTCCCTATGTCCTTCAAAGTGTCCATGTCCCAGTATTCCCCCAGCAGTGAGAAGGGGCAGATCTAGACAGGGGCAACTGTCATGTCTTCAGTTTATGGGTTGAAACGTTCCTTCCATGGGCAAAGGTAAAGACCCGCAAAGAAAAAGAAGTAAGGCTCCCCTTCCATAATGCGGTCCCGATCCTCTTGGTTGAAGAAGATAATATTGAAAAAACCCTTAGAGCCAAGGTGCAGGTCATAGTGGCATTTAGGGTTCCATACACTACTCATCCATTTGACTAGGTCTTTTTCCTTGGGCTAGATCCCCACAAACTTTCCAATCAGGGATTTTTCCTTTGAGCTTTATCTTTCCTCTGACTTTCTCCGGTCTAATATGGATTGCTGGGATTGTGGGAGCTTTAGGAAGACAACCCCCCACCCCAGACTTCCGGCCATTTATTGGTCCGACCTGCTTCTCGCTTTCGACGTTTGGGGCTCCATCAACTAAATAAGGACCCGATGGGCCCATCTCTGCTATTGTGCAACCAAGGGAGGCCTTGCGACCCTGAATTCCAAAGCACCCCTGCACGGAATGTGCCAAGAGAGTCACCCGCGGCCGGGCGTGACTGGAAAAACCCTAGGCTTGGTCTGTCAACACTAGCTCCTCCGTTCTCAGACTCCGATATCAATTCCTTTAGTTTGCATGTGTTAATACGATGATTCTGGTTATTGTTATTCATTATCTATTATAAATATTAAATATGGACTATTATTCATTATCTGTTATAAATATTATTGCTAAAACTTGGATTTGGCATTTTCGGCTTGCGCTTTCTGTTGTGGCAGTACTGTCGAGATTGATTCTATGGCAGTTGTTCAAATTTTTAAATAAACATTAATAGATTAATTTGTGTCATCTTTCAATTTTTCACTATAAATTTTTTAATTCCTAATTGTAATCATTTTTTCTTCTTCATTATATTACACAGTTTATAGATTAATTTGTAAATATATCATTTAATATTTTATTCACCATCCCGCAACCCACATTCCACAATTGCAGGATGCGAGATACGGGATTACAAAATAGTAGGATGCGGGATTACAAAATATTGAAATTTTATTTATCCCTTTCCACAATTCGCAACCCCACAAATTGCGGGTTGCAGGTTGTGGAAACACACAACAAAAATATTAAATCAAACTACAGGGTAAAAAGCCGAAAGCAGAATACTATTCTGAAGTTACAACTAAATCGATTTTATTTTCAAAGATGGAGATTTTATTTTCAGAGAGAAAGAGCCACAACCTCAACAACTTCAATCAACTTTGGTTTCTTAAAAAAAAAATGATTATGCAACATAGTTAGACAGAAATTAGAATTTACAAGTTCGTAATAAAACTGTGTATTTCTGACCTCTTATTTTCATAGTGTGGGATGCCGAAACCGTGAAACTCTGTGTATTTACCGATTTCTGCTTGGATTTTGTTGCAAATATGTAACTTTCGATTTTCGCAATACATAGTTTGTGAAAGTTGGGATTTTGCGTTTGGGGATTTCGAATTCCGCACTGTGGAAAATAGAAGATCGAAAGAAATTTATTTCAGGTAAAAATCTATCGAAATTTTTATTGCCGAGAAAAAAAAATCTCAGGGAATACTGTATTTTGAACCTCCCATTTCCGCAGGACGGAATTCGGAAATCAGAATAGTCTTTCAAAGAATTTTTTATCGTATTTTTCGATTTGTGCTTTCATTCCATAGACCAAAGGCAAAATTCAAGAATACATTTCCCTTATCAGTTGAAAAAAGCTGAATGCCTCGTTCCACATTGTGGAATTGATTTTTCATTGATTTTTCTTTGGAGAAAATCGACTCCCTCTCTCTGCACTGCGGAAAGCAGAATGTCGAAACATGGCCCAAGTTCTATTTACATAAATAACTTTTCCGCCTTTCTTACCTCGGAAAGCTGAAAGCGGAAAAATAAAAACCTCAAAGTTCATATTTCCGCAACACAACAGCAATAACAACAAAACAATGCAAGGGTGTTTGACCATCTCATAATCATACTAAATGAATATTCAAAACATTTAAGCAGACTAAAGGAATACCTGCAAATTTAAAGAAGGTTTGAAAACCTTTGTTGGAAACTGTAAAGTGTAAATGAAACGTCGCAAAATCAATATGTGGTTACCTGAAGGTCTGTTCATATGTGCAAAGCAAAGGTGGTGCAACAACAAATGTGGAAAATGCAATATTATAAGAAGATTTTGAAGATCGCCATAAGCTGAGCAAAGATGAAGATATTGACCAATGTCTGAATCATATGACAAGCTTTCTTGCATTAATTGAACAACAATGCATTGATAAAACATTAATGCAAGTGGATGAAGGGACATGGGCAAAGTGTATTCAATTGAATGAAGAACCAGTGAAATAAAACCTCGACCAAATTGTGAGCCGGCTAGACCGAAACTTAGGCTAAACCCACAAAAATTGCTGGACCAAAACTTCGGCAAAATCCTCAGCATAAATTCCTGTTAAGGAATCTACCAAATCGAGATAAATGAAGTACAGGGAAGGACAGTAAAATCATGTACAAAAAATGCCAGAATCAGTGGTTTGGGACAACAGATAGAAGTGTAGTGAAAACACGCAAGCCACCTGTCAGAAAAACATGTTAAACACCAACTACAAAGAACGACCCACAACTGGAAATTAATCCATCAAGTCCATCAATTCATTCATGTGCAGCACCGACCGTAACACAGAGGACACCTACGGTCTAAGGGATAGAAGCTCCCCAATCGAGATTCCATAATCGGGGACCCAACTAAAATGCAGTAAAAAAAACTTGATCAACATAAGTGGATGAAAAAAATGTAAGGACAAATCCACCATGCCATTTGGTCAGCATAGAAATAATTTCGTTTGAAACCGAGACACAACCCCTTGTCTAGGCTCCATTCGCTAATCCGACGCGACACCTGTCGAATTGTTAATGGCGAGGGAGACAATGAATCTTTTGAGACTGCATCTCCATAGGGAAAACTCCTTTGGCGTAATTAAAAAATATATATGTACTATGACTTTCTTTTGTGGCCATTTCTTACCTGACGAAATATATATATTTAATTATTTATATTTATTTATAAAATTAAAAATTTATAAAAAAAAAAAATTAGTTTTTACGTGGCGCTAAAAAATATATTGAATATATTATACTAAAATATATATATATATATATATATATATATATATATATTATGGCCTTTGTTTGAACCATTTTTTACATGACGGAATATATATATAAAGAAATTTACATCTTACATGACGCTAAAAAAAATTGAATATATGAATTATGACCTTCCTTTGGGCGCACTTTTTACACGACGGAAAATATATATATTTTCTTGTACTAAAAAATTATAAAAAGGAAATTTACATATTACATGACGCTAAAAAAAATTAAAAAATATAAAGAGAAATTTCCATCTTACATGACATTGAACACCAAATTAGTAAAAGAATATATTGTACTTAAAAAGGGAAATTTTTTCCTTCCTACTGGAAAAAAACTGGAAGATGACTGATTTAAGACTCTGGCCCCCTTCTAGGCCCACTTTTATGGTTATAGAAGCCCATCTTTGACATTGGTGTGTTCAATTTGATAGTTCTTTCACAGGCATGGGGAGAACTCCTTATTTGCATAATAGTTGTCCTCGTCAATATCAAGACAATATCACCTTTCCCTTTCTGGAAAAAGAAATCTTGAATTCATTTTATGTATTTCACTTGATAATGAATTAGATACGCCAATGACCGCTAAGAACGTGTTTCTTGATATGTGGCGATGAAAGATTCCACTCTCTTTACAATCATTTCCCCCTGAATCTTCACCAAGAGGAGTTTTGATTACAGACCGAAGGAATTTTTTCCCAAAGGATTTCTTTCATATATCATTCGCGGGACTGAAATCCGGAAATGGACCATCAACAAAAACAATTATTGCTTAATCCCGATGATGATCATCGGATCTACAATTATTCTTCTGGCCAATTCAAGACTAAATTGAAGAATGTTGTGTTCATATTTTTGCTTCTATTCAATCTGCTATTTGTTGTGCTCTGGATATTTCCGATCTATTCATCTTTTCCCCTGGCACTGCATCGAGATCTAGGAATAGTAGACGTCGCGAGGTATAATAACTTACAAGCACTGACATGGACTACACAAGCTGCAGAGGAAGCAGAGGCTGCAGTGGCCTATCATTGTTCCGGCCATGGATATGTCTTCGTCGATACCATAAATATTGTGGCAAATTATGAGGGAAAAATAGTTAATTACGAATGTAATGACTGCTACACAGGTCCCGATTGTTCCCAAATTGTTGCCGATTGCGTAGTAAATGCCAACAGGTGAGCTTGAATCCTATATCATTCTAAATCAACAAACAAATCAAAGGAATTCAATTTCCATATATGATTTATGAAGTTTAAGGCATTTAATTATCTGACAAAAGGTTAATTTGAATACTTTACTGTAGTGGAGATCTTGTATTCCTTGAGCCGTCTCAGGAATGCCGAAGCGAACGCAATAGTGGTACTGGGCTGGTATCCAATGAGCTATCTTATACACGATGCTGAATCATTATGGATATCCCCAAGTTAGATCTCGGGAGAAACGACGACCACAGAAATTAACTTGAGTTACCGCGCAGCACAACCTTTATGTTTTTCCCTTTTTACTTTTTCAAAAACTTGCGACTCGATTTTCTTGCGGTCGAATTTACTGCGCAATAGAATTACTGCGTGAGAGTTACTGCGAAGGAGTAACTACGATGGACTCTTCACATGCGAAGGACTTTTACTTTGGCTTCAACCGACTTTTACTGCGACATGAATTTGGTTGCAACCAACTCATCTGTGAACAAGTTTTCACTTCCGCACAATAACTTTATATTTCCTAGTCTAAGGACTTAGGCATATGAAAAACACTTTTTACTGTGATAACCTAGGATTAATTGCGACACAACTATATTGCGAATCATTCACAATATTATATAAGAAAATAATAAATAGGATTTGTGTCGAACTTCTGCGTGTAAAACTAGGAAATTTTACACAGTGAAATAATTATGGATTCTTGATGTCTTTCACTCATAGTAAATGTAAGCAACATTCACTCAGGTAAATATGGAGAAGATGTGCGGCTATCTAAAACATTCATTCAACCATAAACTTAAGGATTTATATTTCATGTGACGACATAACAAAACTTACCGCCGTAAATACAAACTTGGTAAAAACACAAAAGCTTGAGCTTCAAACTTTTCAATGAGTTTTCCTTCTTCTTCTTCTTCGCCGCACTTCTCTTCTCTAGTCTATTCTGCTTGTCTCTCTCTGTTTTTTTAGATTTACAAATTCATCCTTCTTATAGAAAAATTCTGCCAACTAGCCGACTTAACATTTAAAGACTGCAATTACTCTCTACCTAGAAGCTTAGTTTCAACTACTAAATTCTACTATCTTATATGTGAGAAATCTGAACTATTTATCTTGTAAGCCTCTCTAGCACTTTCTGACGTACTACAGACTCTGACAGAGTCGGCTGATTGGATTATGGATCAGCGAGTAATTAATATTTCCAACACTCCCCCATAATTATGAGCAGATCGTAATTTAAAAACAAAATGTTTTTCAGAGAAGAAAACATGCTCTGTTCATGACAGAGTTCACTGTACAAAACTTTTCATTCCCAAATAGCTTCGAAGATACTGAAATGTATCCCTTGCCAATGGTTTTGTAAACATGTCTGCAAGTTGATCTTCAGACCTGCAAAATTCTAAACAAATTTCTTTGTTGTTCACCAACTCTCTTATGAAATGATACCTTGTGTCAATGTGTTTGGTTTTCTTGTGAAACACATGATTCTTTGTCAAGGCAATGGCTGAATTGTTGTCACAGAAAATGGTTGTTGGTTCTTGCTGGTTATGTGACAGATCTTTTAACATTCTTCTCGTTGAAACAGCTTGACATGCAGTGCATGTAGCTTCAACATACTATGCTTCTGCTGAACATAGAGTTACTATGGGCTGTTTCTTTGAATCCCATGAAACAACACCTATACCAAAATTAAATGTGTACCTAGATGTGCTTTTCCTGTCATCTGTGTTGCCTCCATTGTCACTATCAGAATATCCTACGAGTTTACAATTTTTTGAAGTTGAATACATTATTCCAAGATCTTTTGTACCACTTACATACCTCAGAATTCTTTTACCTGCTTGCCAATGTGATTCTTTTGGTGACATCATGAATCTTGAGATCAGGCTTACTCCATACATGATGTCTGGTCTTTTCACTATTAAATACATAAGGTTGCCAACAATCCTTTTAAACAACGTAGGATCTACATGTGATCCATCATCATCTTTGCTCAATTTTAAACCTGTTATTACTGGTGTTGGGGCTGCCTTGCAATTTGACATATTAAATATTTTTAAAACTGTGTTTGCATACTTGCACTGTGATATGAAAATACCACTTTCAGATTGTTGGACTTCAATGCCCAAAAAGAAATTCATGAGGCCCAAATTAGTCATTTCAAATTCACTTTTCATGATTGTTCTAAATTATTTTATGCCCAAATCACCAGTAAATATTAAATCATCCACACACAGGAAAACAATTAACATGTTACCCTGCTCATTCACTTTGGTGTACATCGTTGGCTCACTTTCACTTCTGTGAAATCCATTCTCAATGAGATAGGAATTAATGCGACTGTACCAAGATCTTGGAGCTTGCTTTAAACCATAGAGCGCTTTCTTCAGTCTGTACAATTTGTGTTCTTGTCTTGGAACTTCATAGCCTTGTGGTTGTTCTACATATACTTATTCATCCAAATAACCATTCAGAAATGTTGACTTAACATCCATTTGATAAACAAGCCATTTGCTTTGTGCAGCAATGGCCAAAACAGTTCTGATTGTATCCATGCGTGCAACTGGTGCGAATGTTTCATTGAAATCTATGTCGAGTTGTTGTGTGAACCCTCTTACTACCATTCTTTCCATGTGCTTATGTACATTCCCATCAGCATCTTGCTTGGTCTTATAAATCCATTTAATGCTGACTACATATTTATCTTTTGGTATAGCAACCAGTTCCCATGTCTGGTTTTTCTCAATGCATTCTATTTCTTCATCCATGGCTTATGCCCATACTTCTTCTTCAACAGTTTCCTCAAATGTTAGTGGATCATCTATTTGAGAAAATAATGCAAAGAGAGAGAAGGAATTTGGTGTACTAGATTCATATATCTCATGCAGACTTCTTGTCTTTACTGGATCTGTTGATGTCGAACTGCTTGATGGAGTCTGTTGTCCTCCTTGTGTGCTTGTCGATGTAGCTTGAGATGCAATTTGTGTTGATGTTCCTTGTGATGAACCATGTCACGGTGTCATTGGAGTTGACGGTGCTGTGACCGGTTGATTTACTTGTGGTGTTTGAACCACTTCTTCCGTCATGTCTTCATGCTCGACATGCGACACAATATTGACATTCTTCTCGACGGTTCCATCCCATGATTCATTCTCAACAAATTGAATGTCGTGACTAATGATTACTTTCCTTGCGACAATGTCATACAACTTGTATGCTTTTGTGTCTTCAGAATAACCAATAAAAATACATTTTTTCCCTTCTTGTCTAATTTCTTTCTTAGCTCATCTGGCACATGAGCATATGCAACAAAACCAAAAACTTTTAAATTAGAAACACTATGATTCATACTTGTCCATGCTTTTTGAGGAATCTTGTTCTTCACGCTCTTTGTCGGACATCGATTCATAATGTATACGGTAGTTGGGACTGCTTCACCCCAATATTCATTGGTAAATGCTTGGTTGTTATCATGCTGCGCGCCATTTCCATAATGGTTATGTTCTTTCTCTCTGTGACACCATTCTGCTGAGGTGTATATCGCGCAATGAATTGCTTCTGTATGCCATGAGTTTTGTAGAAATTTAGAAATTCGTTTGAAACATATTCACCACCTCTGTCTGTTCTTAGGATTTTTATGCGGTGTCCACTCTGGTTCTCCATGAGTGCCTTGAACTGATGAAAACAACTAAATGCATCAGATTTATGTTTCAAAAAATATACCCATGTTTTTCTTGAGTAGTCATCAATAAAAGTAAGAAAATACTTGCAGCCGCCAATGGATGTTGTCTACATTAGACCACAAATATCAGAGTGCACAATCTCAAGTGGTGTGTGCGCTCTGTATGACTTTCCAACTGGAAAAGTCTCTCTATGTTGCTTGCCAAAGGTGCATCCTTCATAAACTTTGTTTGGTTTGTCAATCAATGGCAATCCTTTTACCATATTCTTTATGTGCAACAAGTTCAGTGCACCAAAATTCAGGTGTCCAAATTTGAAATGCCATGGCCAGGAATCATCCTGAACTTCTGTTTGAAATGCAGCCTAAAAATCAGCACTGTCATTTTCTTTCTTGTTGCAGTACACGACTTCTTCTTTACTTTCTGCCTTGAATGCAGCTTCTGTATTGTCTGGAACTATCCTCAATGGAAACAAGCGATTGCTTGTCATTGGAACTCTTACTATCAACTGGTTGCTTGGATGTACATCTTTAATCACACAGTGATTATCTTCCATGTAAACTCTGTAACCTTTCTGTATCAGCTGTCCAATACTTAGTAAATTATGCTTCAGATCTTCTACATGGTAAACATCAGGCATATACTTATGCTCCCCCTGTTTGGTTAAAATACTAATAGTACCTTTTCCCAAAACAGTGACTTGGACATTATTTCCAAGTGTAACATAAGTTTGAACTAAATTATCTAGACTGGAAAATAAATTTAAATTACCAGTCATATGATTGTTGTAGCCTGAATCTAAATATCATATATCACATGGAATTTCTTGGATGGTATTGCATTCAATTGGGGATGCGCATGCCATCAACATTGTGCTCGACGAAATGATGGTGTTCATTAACTGATTCTGGCTTTGCTTTACTTGGTCATATTGCTTCTTCCTACATTCATATGCATAATGACCAAATTTTTTATAGTAATGACATCAAATCTTTGATTTATCAAACCTGTGACCACTTGGCTGACTTGTGTTCTGATTCTGTCCTCTACCAACAACATATGCAGGAATACTGCTGCGTCCTCCTCTTGAGAAGTTTCTTCCTCTGCCTCTGAAATTATTTCTCCCCCTTCCTCTTCCACGGCTTATAGATGACTGTGTTGCGAATGCACCTTCCAATGATTTTTGAGTTCTGTTGATCCTATGTTCATGATTGATGAGTGAACCTTGCATCTCATCAATAGTAAATGTTGTCATGTCTGTGTGTTCTTCCAAGGTTATAACCAAGTTTTCAAATCTTGGGGGAAGACTTCTAAGAATTTTCTCAACCACCCTTTGGTCTGTTATGGTTTCTCCATGAGATTTCAGTTGATTTATCAAACCAACAACTCTAGTATAAAATGAGTCTACTGACTCTAAATATTTCATGGACAGAGATTCAAAATCTCTTCTCAGAATTTGCAGCTTTGGAGTCTTTACCTTATCCAAACCTTGATAAGTTGTCCCTAATGTGTCCCATGCCTGCTTTGCGATAATTGTTGCTGCTATTCTTGGGATTATGCTTTCATGCATGGCTTGATGTATGTAGAACAGAGATTTTTCATCTTTCTTCCTATGTTCCCTTAGAATATCTTTCTCAGCTTGTGAGAGATTATTATATGTCGTTTGATCTGCTAGTTCGGCATAACCATTCTGAACAATATCCCAAACATCTTGATCTCTAAACAAAGCCTTCATTGTTAGAGACCAATATTCATAATTCTTTCCTGTAAAAATTGGAGTTTGTAAACTCGACATATTTGAACCGGAAGTAGAAGCCATTTCAATTTTTAACTTTCCTTAGAAAAAATTACTTTTTCCCTTTTAGGACAATATTTCTTTCCCAAACTAGCCCTGATACCAGATCTTGGGAGAAACGACGGCCGCGGCCATTAACTCGAGTTATCGAGTAGCACAACCTTTCTATTTTCCCCTTTTTACTTTTTCAAAAACTTGCGACTCGATTTTCTTGCGGCGAAATCTACACAAGAGTCACTACGAAGGAGTAACTCTGATGGACTCTTCACCTGGGAAGGACTTTTACTTTGGCTTCAACCGACTTTTACTGCGACATGAATTTGGTTGCAACCAACTCATCTACGAACAAGTTTTCACTTCCGCACAATAACTTTATATTTCTTAATCTAAGGACTTAGGAATATGAAAAACACTTTTTGCTGCAATAACCTAGAATTAACTGCCACACAACTATATTGCAAATCACTCACAATATCATATAAGAAAATAATAAACAGGATTTATGTCAAACTTCTGCACCTAAAACTAGGAACTTTTACACAATGAAATAATTATGGACTCTTGATGTCTTTCACACAACATTCACTCAGGTAAATATGGAGAAGATGTGCAGCTATCTAAAACATTCATTCAACCATAAACTTAAGGATTTATATTTCATGTGACAGCATAACAAAACTTACAGCTATAAATACAAACTTGGTAAAAACACAGAAGCTTGAGCTTCAAACTCTTCAATGAGTTTTCTTTCTTCTTCTTCTTCGCCGCACTTATCTTCTCTAGTTTATTATTCTTGTCTGTCTCTCTTTTTTTAGATTTACAAATTCATCATTCTTATAGAAAATTTCTGTCAACTAGCCCACTTAACATTTAAAGACTGCAATTACTCTCTACCTAGAAACTTAGCTTCAACAACTAAATTCTACTTTCTTATATGTGAGAAATCTAAACTCTTTATCTTGTTAGCCTCTCTAGTACTTTCTGACCTGCTACAGACTCTGACAGAGTCGACTAATTGGATTATGGATCAGCGAGTAATTAATATTTCCAACATTAGAGACTCAAATTCATGGGATTCATGCGCTAGTGGGAAATGTCGTGACAAAGGGGAGGTATATAGTGATTGGAACTGGCTCTATGCAACTTATCAACGCTGGAGTTTACAGTATTTCTCCTAGCCATCATGATGCACAACATCCTGCGTAAGTAGTCGTTGTTGCGCCCTATTACAGAGTATGTCCAAGCAAATCTCAAGTTATTTCTACAGATCTGTTGAAATCCAATTAGCATTGACATTAGGGTAATTTGGTTTGGTGCAGGCCTACGAAAGCCAGACATAAATGTTCGACTATGTCGATTCCATTTGGGAGGGAGACGCTAGGTCATGAACTAAACGTTCCCAATCCCTCAACTCCACCAGATTTGTGGAGATTGTAGCATCTTCAAACAATCCCACTGCTTTTCTACAAGAAGGCGTATTGTTAGACGATGAAAACGTGATGGTTGTCTTTGATCATGCCTACTATTGGCCACACTTCACTACCATCATTGAACCAACTAACAAGGACGTGATGCTCTTCACCCTCTCCAAACTCACCGGACACGCAGGCAGCAGGATGGGGTTCTAATTACTCATCATTTTCATTCATTTTTTCTTTCATTTTCAAGGATATTGATGAGGATTATTAGTTATATTTTGAACTTTGAGAGATTTAATATATGTGCACAGATGGGATATTGTGAAAGACTATGATGTGTACCAGAAGATGCTTGAATACGTTTTTGGGAATACCCTAGGGGTATCACATGATACACAACTAAGAGCGACTAGGTTACTGAAAACATGAATAACTGGTTATCAACGTAAATTGGAAGAAGAGAAGGTAAGTAGGGAATCAAGGAATCAAGAGCTTATTTTTCACTATACTTACAATGTTATGCAAGACAGATGGCGAAGACTGAAAAGGATTTTCAGCGACTCCAATCGTTTCTCTCTTCAAAACTTGACATCTAAGTATTGTAATTTTTTCAAGACGGTCACAGGGCCTTCTCCAGGTATGGGAGTAGTCTATCTAGTCGACGATTTCGCCTAGACGGCTAAATCATCTCCGACAAACTCCGGTTGTCAACTGTCACCTCACGACAAACTCTATTTAATTAGACTAAAATAATGATTTCTAAAAATTTAAAATTACAATGTAACAATGATTTTATAATTAAATGCCAAATATTGTAATAATAATATTACACCATTTTTTATATACTTTTCTTTTTTGATAATTTCAACAATTTAAAATTACAATTTAATAAAGATTTTATATGTAAATTTATCAAAATTATTTTAACAAAATATATTTCTCTTTAATAATTTTTTTTATCAATTAAAAATTGTTGATTAGTGTGATATATATATTTTTCTAATTATTATAATGTTGATTGTTGTGATCTAATTTAAATTTCTTTAACAAATAATTTTTTGTTAATGAAAAAATTGTTGATTATTATGTATTTTTTTTAATTATTATTATTACTATTATTATTATAATATATAATACATATACATACTCACCCCATCTCAATAGGAATTCTATCTAATTGGAACTCTTCTTGATAAGAAATTAGTAGTTGACACACACTTGTCTTTAGGATCCTATAAAAATTAACACACTTGTTTTTAGGATCTTATAAACCTTGCTCTCTGTCCAACTATCCCATGGTGGGTGATCCTCCTCCTTATAGACCACCTTCATGGGGGCAACCTCCAAGAACAAGTCATGTAAGTGTAACAATAAGCTAGCTACAAGAGTGGATGAAAAAAAAAATGTATAAGTCTATGCATCTACTTGTTTGTTTATTTGTAATAAATTAAAACAATTGTAAGGAGATATCAGGACAATTAACTGCCTGTGTTAAAGGCGTTGTTAAATGGTGATCATATATTATCGGTGGTATTTTGACCATTACTCTAATCTAAATTGTGTTATCTTGTTGGAGAGAAATTCTAATTTCAATAGAATATATAAAATCATAATAATTACATAATTGTCATACCAATAAATATATCTGAAATAATAATATTTTGAAGTTGTAGTCTGATACTAATTCAATATGTTAAAATAATTTGAATACCTATCTCCCGAGGGCTGTAAAACACAGATTAAGGTATAAAATACATACTACTCTCTATAGAAATAAATATGATTAAATTATTTTAATAACTCTGAAGCTCTACAAAACACTTTGGCAACAATGTTTGGAATTTCTCAGTCGTTTTAAAAGTTGCCCAATAGTTGTATCTTCCATGTGTTTTCTATGAGAACATATCCACTGAATTCTGTTTTCATCTCCACTTAATTCATTGAATTCTCTATTAACACTAAAAATTATGTATTCTTGGCTTTTCTGGCCCTTCATTTTTTAAAGGCGTTGACTGCATCATGCTGCTGGACAGAAATGTCAAAGAAAAGTTTTATCATTATTACACAAGTTGTTCAAAGATTAAAATGAAAAACTGCTACTTAGCTAATACAATACGATTCAATTTGTGTCGATGGTAAAATTTAATAAAAAACAAGGCAGGGTTGTGTGTCATACAATTTTATATATTTAAAAAATTGTTGCAAGAGATGATGCAATACAATGTTCACACACTCACATTATATAAGACATTTTTTATTATATATATACCAAAAAAATTGGTTGCAATACTTAATGCAATACAACATTGAAAAAAAACGACTCACAATTACATGGAGTTTGTGGAAACTTCACTTACATGAAGAGCATTTAGGTTACAATATAGTAAAGAATATTCAAGTTTAACAAAATATTTCTTAAAGCTTTCTTATAAAAAGGTAAGAATATTTTATTGGGTTTAGTTTTTTAACAATATAATATATAGTATATTATAATTTAAAGTTATTAGTTATATGAAATCATTTTTATTTTAATTTATAAGTGAATATATATATATAGTCAAATTTATAATATTTTTTAAAATTATATTAAGATTTTAAATTGTTTTCTTAAATATATAATTTTGTATTTAATGTGTTTGTATAAATATTTTAAAATAAATAATAATATATTAATAACAAATAAATATGTTAATGCTCATCTTATTTACAAAAATAAAATATCAAGATGAATTAGGTTTTAAGTAAAAATGGTATATAGAATAAAAGAACATAGATTTATCTAAATTTTTAGATTTAGTTTATAGAAACTTTTAGTTTAATTTAATCTTTATTCATTCCAATATTTATTTTTAATTTGAGTTTTAGTCACCAAGTCTTAATTGTGTAAATTTTCACATGAATTATATCCTTAATGACTAATTTGTTACATGAATTGTATGGTTTTATATATTTTTTGAGGTAGAGGTAACGAATAGATATTCAAAAAAAAATCAAAATGCATATAGGTATATGCAAATTTAAAGAATTTGACATTTTGTTTTGTTGATAATGGCATCTTACAATTTGTTTTCATGACTTTAGTCTTGCATGTATACATGAAATGCACATGTTGTATTTTTACAATAGCATGTATGAAGTGTAATTATAGAGAAGGAAGTAGGCATTGGGCATGGTTTTTCATTTCTGTTGTGTTCCATAGTGCACAATAAACCTGACATATTTATGAAATGTCTCTTACTACATATTTTACCTAATGCAACCAAAAACTACATTAAAATTAAATATTGTCATTACTTTGTGAGATATTGACTAGACTGTAATGGTTCCCATAATGACTAGATCCATAGGGGGTTTGGTAGTTGTATGGGTTAGTGATGTGCCACATGGCCTCTATTACTCCATCAATTGCTTGAGATATATAGGTAGTGTCTCTCTCAAAAGGACAAGGGTGAGGAGAATCAGTAAGGACCATGTATAAATACCTCGATTGGGCATAACTTAGGTAAAATTGGTGTTCCTTGAGGATTACTTCATCTTTGTATAAGGCGTGATGTTTGCTACATATTTGGCTATAAAAAATACAAGAAATTTCAAAAACTAGTATCGAAGGAATTTATCTTTGACTTCAATCTTACATATGCTTCATCGCTAAAACAATTTGTGGATGTGATCCATGATGTGGGTAGAGGTGGTTTGATGAAAGTTAGTGGGGAGTTTCAATCATATGTCATGGAGAACTAGTAACAACAAGAAAGTAAGAAATGTATTTTCCACATATGTGAAGTGACCCATTGGCTACATTTGTGTATTCATTTAGCTTGTGGTCCAATTTAAGAGTTTTTTGAAAATATAAGCTAGATGATGTATTAAGTAATTCTATTTGGAGAACACCATAACTGAAAATCCATAACATGATTGGATTTGACTTCACCTAGTCATCCCTTGAACTTCAGAATATTTGAGGGAAGCAAGGTCAACATTGATGCCCAAGATGGTTCATGCAAAATGGTGTCTTTGGCTAGTTTTGTTAGGTGTGGGAGATAAAATGAAGCCATTTATGGAATATTTGGGACAAAGGGGGGCGAGGAATGGGGGTCGGTGGTGGAACATCAATTCCTACTTTTAGTGGTGTTGCTTGACTATATGATCCGTGTGGCGATGAATTCCTAGGAGATCTTAAAGTTGGGAATGTTGGTATTTAACACATGAACTTGTGGGTGGATAATTCTCATGATAATTCAATGGAATTAAAAAGGATGATTGAAGAATAGATGAAACCACCAACATTAATCCACATCTATATACCAAGGGGAGAATAATGGTCCAAGTATAGAAACAAAATACTAGGAATTCCTCCAAACAATAGAGGAAGTGCCCATAATCGACATGAATGTCAACGTAACTGAGAGTTATTTAGGCTTCTTAATTGTATTAATTTCTATATAATCTAAAAAGGGAATCTTGGGGGGTTGTGCTACTATGAAGAAAGTGTCTACTTAAAGAAAATTCCTAACCAAAGAAAAATATGTCATCAAGTGAAGTCTAAACATAGAATCTTTGTAAACTGTAGGAGGATGCAACTTATAGGGTGGTAAAAGGTGATGAAGGTCGTAACTACTTCTATTGTTTTCCCCTCGAATGTAATGGTATACGCTTCAATAGGTTTCATGATTTTAACAACCATATGGTAAAGATCAACTCAAGGGATTGAATAACATTACATGTTGGTGCACCATTGGGACCGAACTATAGGGTTAGATCAAAGGTATTTATAACGAAGGAATGAGATTAAAGAATAATTACAATATAGAATACCAAGTGAAGAAGAAGAGAAATAGAACATAAATTAATGGATTCTTAACCATTTGTTGATGATGTACATAGACCACTTCGTGAGGAGTCAATCCATGTTGTTGATTAGATGGATTCCTTTGGAAAATATACTAGTTTTTTTGTAGAGAATCCATTTGAGGACATGTCTCATTCATGTGGTGGGGAGCCTTCGATTCATGTGTATGATAAGACACCAACCAACATTACTGATGAACACATGATTCAATTAAATCTCTAGTTGTGTTATCTTTTGAACTTTCTTCTATGTTGAGTTCTATGTCAGTATTTGGTATGATTGATCCGAGAGGATATTGGTGGCCACCCACCTATTCCTCTTGGACCCCCACCATTGTTTCTTTCAGTTTTTCAGTTTCCTTAATTGTAGCACAATTTACTATTTTTGGCAGTTTTCGGGTCGTAAACTTCCGGAGCCGTTTTGAGGCCCTAAATGACGTTTTTTTGGCATCAAATGGTCGGGCAAATATGAGTCCATTCCAGACTTTATACTTATTCTTTATGGATGTAGTCCTTAAATAGATCTTTATAACGATGTATCATGCGCTTCAAACGGAGGTAGTAGGCTAAAGTTACGATCCCGGGAAATTGATGTACCAAGTTACCCAACGGGGCCCACATTAAGGCGTTTCACCTCCTAGGGTTAGTTTTTTGGATGTGTAGGGTTTCCATTGTTTCTCAATAATATATAGGCCTTCGAGCCTCATTGTAACATAGATATCAGAGGCATGTAGCTGCCACATCTCTTCTCAGAGATAAGCTACCGGCACTCTAGCTAGTTTATTTCCATTCTATATGTAAACAAGTTTCAGTTATTGATTAATGAAATGAAGTGTTACTTCCCCTGCATATTTGTTTCTATGGTTATTTGTGTATTCCGTTGCGTTCATGCATAAATCTGAATCAGTGGTATCAGAGCAATCTACTCTTTCTCGATCCTTCTTTGCATGTCCCCAACGAGGGCGGGGTATAAAGAGTTAGGGCTTGATCTGGTTGAACCTTTGCAAGATTAGCCTCGTAAATCCTGACGGCCACCCATGGGGGAGGAAAAGAAAGACAAGGACACAGAAGATCCTATCAAAATGTTGCTCGAGGAGGCCCTTGAAAAACAAAGGAACGCGATGATGGATAACTTCACCCAGATCCTTAAACGACTTCCCATTGGCGGCGCATCTGCATCTAGTAGCCACTCTGGAGGTGCAACCCCTTCTAAGGTACAAGTAAACTTCGACATTTCCATATTTGATGTTCAAATGGATGCAGATGCCGTAGATAGATGTTTGAATCTATTAGAAGGATATTTCTCAGTTCATGACTTTTTTGACCGGGAAAATATTACTTTTTCTCTACTCAAAGCCGCCCCCCATGTCAAGGATTGGTGGGAAACCTAATGTGAGAGAAAGGATGAGGAGGAACCCTCTCTATTCTCAGTCGTACCCACTTGGAATTCTTTCTGATATGCCATAAAGGGACAATATTATCCAGTGGGGAGCTATGAGGACAAGTACATCCAATAGACTACACTGCAGCAACAAAGAGATCAATATGTGCATGAGATGATGAATTTGTTCCATACCCTACACACCAAGTTGGGTATCAAAGATTCAGAGAAACATTTGGTGTTGAAGTACCACAATTGTCTGCACAGATACATTCAGGAGGAAATGGAGTTCCTTGACATCTCCTCACTTGGTACGACATATCGGTATGCTGCCAAAATTGAGCAAAAATTCAAATAGAAAAAGTAAGACTTTGGATATGCGAATCAGAATCAAGGGAAAGGTTCCCCCAAACCGCAGAACCAAGGACACAGCCAAGGCATGGTGACTCAAGAAAAATTGCCAAAGCCACAAGCAAAGAGAAACACTGTAAAGCCGAAGAAGGAAGCGGGAAAGTGGTGTGAGTTCCATAAGAGCCCCACTCACAACACAAGTGAGTGTCGGGCTAAGCAGTCACTGGTGGCCGAGATAAAGGCTTCTGAATCAGATGCATACTCTGACACTAAATCAGAACCCGAGAAGGGGAATGACAGAGGGAAGAAGATTATCAATGCAGAGCCCAACGCCATCGTTCCCACCACGAAGATCCAAAAAGAAGAACCAAAAGATTCAGAGGAGGAGGAGCATCTTTTCCACTCCCATATGTGGGTAAAGGGTTCCCCGCTACAGTTCTTTGTCAACAGTGGGAGCCAAAAGAACCTGATTTCAGCAGAGATCATGAAGTGGTTGGGTTTTTCAACCACAGTACACCCGCAACCATACACCATCGGGTGGCTTCACCAAGGACGAGATCTCCGCGTCAGCCAGTAGTGTCGCCTTCCCTACAGCATCAAGCCCTTCACCGATGAGGTATTATGTGATATTTCTCCTCTTAATGTTTGTGATGTATTATTAGGTCAACCATACTTATGGAAGTGACATGTTGTGTATGAGTCCTGGCCTTGTGCTGTTATTATTACGTTGGGAAATAATTTGTACAGGATACCAGAGGTACCACCCCTTGCCTCTATCTCTTTGGTTACTGCAAAAAAATGTAGTAAGCTCATTTCCAAAACCGGAAAGTTTGTTTTCTTGATGATTCGCCCTCAGGGAAAGAAGAAGGTCGTGGCCACAACCTCCAGATAGGGCCCCTCCGCACGACAACAACAAATGGACAAGGTCGTGGAGGAGTACCAGGACATGTTCACCTCACCCACCGAGGTGCCTCTCCACTGTCAAGTCAAGCACCCCATCGATCTGACCCCAGGTGCGTCATTTCCCAATGGACCAATCTATCATCGCTCTGTTATGGAGAGTGATGAAATCAAGAGGCAAATTCAAGAGCTGCTGTAGAAGGGTCACATCCAGCCAAGTTCATCACCCTGTGGGAGCCCAATTGTGTTGGTACAGAAGAAGGATGGGACTTGGAGACACTGTATTGACTATCAGGCGCTGAACAAGATCATTGTCCGGAATAGGTACCCGATCCCACGGATTGATGACCTCCTGGACCATCATAAAGGGGTGAAATATTTTAGAAAGATCGATTTAAAGTCCAGGTATCACCAGGTACCGATCGAACCAACCGATGTGTGGAAGACTGCCTTCAAAGCCAAGGAGGGCCTTTTCGAATGGTTGGCCATGCCTTTCAAGCTGAAAAATGCTCCTGCAACCTTCATGAGACTGATGGATGACATCTTGTGGCCATTCGCCAACTCATTTGTAGTAGTGTACTTGGATGACATCCTGATCTTCAGCCATACTTGGGAAGAGCACCTCCACCACATCTGATAGGTCCTCCAAACATTGCGGCAACACAAGTTGTGTGCCAATTTGGACAAGTGCACTTTTGGCATGACCCAGGTTCAGTATATGGGATACATTATTGATGAGTGTGGGGTACATGTGGATCCAACCAAGATCCAAGTCATTTGGGATTGGCCAGCCCCAACTACTCTAACAGAGCTTCGTAGCTTTATGGGCCTTGCTAATTTCTACCGCAGGTTCGTGTTGGGATTCTCTCATATCACTTGGCCCTTGAGTCAAGTCACCAAGGGAGGAGCGAAAGAAAAATTCTTTTGGTCGAAAACTCAACAGAAGGAGTTTGCAGAATTCAAACATCACCTCTATTGTGCCCCAGTGCTCACATTACCAGACTTGCAACAACCATTTAAGATCGATACAAATGCCTCTGACTATGCTATTGGAGCAGTCCTTACTCAAAAAGGGCATCCAGTGACATATCACGGTGAGACACTGTCTGACACAGTCCGCAAATATACCACTTATGACAAAGAGATGTATTCCATTGTATAGGATTTTCGACAATGGAAGCATTACATTTTGGGGAAGGAAACGATCATCCACACAGACCACTAACCCCTGCAGTTCATGCAGACACAAGGGAAGTTACAAAACGATCACCATCAGAAGTTGTCCACATATCTACAACAGTTTCATTTGAACATCAAGTATAAGAAGGGAAGCACCTATTAACATTGTAGACTACCTCAGCCGACCACCGATCGTGGCAATAATGACCATGATCAACTCTTGTGGGCACAAGACTTCTGATTGGCGGCTTCTCTACAAGAGCAATCCATAATTTAGCCACACATACCAAACGCTCTTGGAAGGAAACCAAGTTCCAAAATTTCACCTCCGGGATGTACTACTATGTCACATGGGACACCATTGTGTTCCTTCAAGCGAGCGTGCCGAGATGATTTGGGAAGCACACTACAGTCAGGTCGATGGGCATTTTGGGGTCGAGAAAACAGTTGTAGTACTGCAAAATTATTTCTATTGGATGAACCTTCAACAAGATGTCGGGAAGTACATTCGATCCTGCACTTCCTGCGTGATTGCTAAACCATCCATCAAGAAGCAAGGCCTCTATACTTTGTTTCCTACCCCTAGTCGACCTTGGGAATCCATCTCCATGGATTACATGTCAGGCCTTCCTTCTACTAAGCACGGCAACGAATGTGTGTTTGTGGTCGTTGACAAATTCTCAAATATGGCCATAATGGCGGCCTGCAAGAAGAATATCACAGCAGAAGCCACTGCTAAACTCTTCTTTGAACGAGTGTGGGTACACTGTGGGATCCCACAGTCTATAATCTCAGACCAGGACAGCATGTTCCTTAGTACATTCTGATCTAGCCTATGGTCAATGCTAGACACTAAGCTCACAAAGTCCACAGCTTTCCATCCCCAGACTGATGGCCAGATAGAGGTCGTCGACAGGATTATCATACACATTTTGTGGATGTACAACTCAAAGCATCCACACACATGGGATGAGAGCCTCCCCTATGTACAACACAGCTATAACCAGGCCCTTCACAACTCAACTAACTGCAGCCCCTTTCAGGTGGGCTTGGGATTCCAGCCACTATGTCCCACTGACGTAGCCATGCCATTTGCAGCTACTCAGGCTGATTCAGCTCATATCCAATCTGAATTTTCCAAGGAAAACAGCTTCATTAAGCGCATTCAGCACATTCACCAATAGTTTCATGACATATTGGATAGATCCAATGCTAAGTACAAGCAGCGACATGATAAGCGACAAAGTGTGGCTACATTTGCAGAAGGAGCGCCTTGCTAGACCCCATCGAAATCTTCGCCCGCTCCGATATGGGCCATACACCATCACCAAGGATTTCAGGGACAATGCCTTCGCGCTCAGTATTCCATCATTCCTTGGTCTGCACCCAGTGTTCAATGTGGACCATCTTCGACCCTACTTTCCACCTCTACTGGACACATCAGACATGGCAGAACAACTCACACCAACAGAGTTAAGCCTCGACTGCATGGAACAAGCCACAACTGATCGAATTATGGACACACAAATAAATACCACCCGCCAGCAAAAGATCCAGCTATATCAAGTTTTCAAAGCAGGCCAACTCCTTCACCAGGGAAAGTGGCTCACCAAGGACCAAGTTCAACAGAAGTTTCCTCATCTCATGGAGGAACTCAACGCAATGGGGACCATTGCTTCCTAAGGGGGGAGGAATGATCCAGGAGGATATTGGTGGCCACCCACCTATTCCTCTTGGACCCCCACCATTGTTTCTTTCATTTTTCTGGTTTCCTTAATTGTAGCACAATTTATTATTTTTGGCAGTTTTTGGGTCTTAAACTTCTGGAGCTGTTTTGTGGCCCTTGTTGTACAGGATAATTCGCCTAATAACCTAGGTCTGGGGGGTTACCAACATACTATGACCTTGCAGACAAATTGATTCTAGAAGTACATAATAGGAAATAGGAAAGTAGCAGGAACTTACTTGTGAAATACGAAGGTTGATCCAAGCTAGCTTCTTCCTCTCTGATCCACTTCCAAAATCTTCAGGATAATTCCTCCTTCACCTGTTAATAAA
>LPNX011228124.1:79781-108812 GCA_001517045.1 Pseudotsuga menziesii | reverse complement strand
TTCTCGTACTATTCCGCATGGGCCGAGAAAGAGATAACCTACCACCATGCGAATGCCCGTTCACATATTCTTAACGAGCTTGAATGGACGAGATAACTCGGCAATCAAGTCTATTTTTAAGGAGTCAGACCTGGGCCTAAAGAAACTCCATAAGGTGGGGAGTCCTATAACAGGATAGCTTGTAAAGAGAGATTCATATGAAGCTCTATTTGGCGTGAAAAATAGCTATGAGGAAACCCCTGGGCCTGAAACAGTGACGGAAATGAGTATCAAAGGCTGGCAATGGCATATAAGTATGATACTCATGAAATAGGGATCCTAGCCACGGAAGAACAATGGTAGAGACAAGGGACTAATGGCTTAGAATACCATAGTCCGTGGAAAAATTTTGTATACTAAGGTTAATGTGGATGATAAGTTGCCAACATGTGTTGGAAAGAGCAAAAACCACCCTATAGAAGCATCAACACTTTGAAATAATTAATAACCTGTTCCAAGGCACAAAAAGGGATGGTATTAATCAATTAACGTTTCAAACTATAGAAAAAACCCACTTTGTGAAATATTTTTTCTATAAATAGATTGAAAAACAAAACATTTCTTACCATTTCACTTTTTGAACCAAAAAGGAGCATTTTACCCTCTATCTTTGATTGCTCGTTGTGGACAATTGGACCGGTGGAATTCAGATCCATCAGTGTCAGGTAAATCTACACCCTGTGCTCTTTAATTTCATCCAAACAAATTTTAATTTTAATGGTCAATTCATTTTAATTCATCAGTTTAAAAGATGGCAGAATGCATGCGCGGGTTGCCACGCATGAAAGTCGCGCATACGCGTTTCATGCGCGGGCTGCTGCATAAGGAAGCCGCGAATGATGCGCGACCTGTCCCAATGGACAGTTGCGCATACTGCGCTAAAGATAAATGCTTTGAAAATAGTTCAAATTTTTGAATTTTGATGATGAATTACTGAATTAAACTGTATATTTTTTCTCAGGAAAACATGGTGCTGGAGTGGAGGGAGCGGGAACATGAGCAAATGGACCAAGAGGCTCTCCAAATCCCGCCTACTATCCAAGCATTGCGGAATAGTGGGCTATTCAAGTTTTTTTGTACATCACCTATGCGGGCCGATGTCCGCATACTAGAGTTCTTGATCAGCTATTGGGACCATGACCTGGGGATGTCTAACAATCAAGGTGAGACATTGGAGTTGACCGTAGAGGACATTTACTTCATTACTGGATTATCACATCGGGGAGCCCCGGTGAACCTGGAGGGCACTGGCAGGGGTGGTGACCCCTTGAGTGTCCAGAACTATGTTGACGTATTCTGCAGACCAGGGAAACAAAAGAAGGGCAGTAGCATTCACATCGCAGACATACAGGACTTTACATTACAGGTATTGACCAGTACTGTGGTTAGACTTTCAGGGGCATCAGGACTACATCATGCCACCAGGACTCAGATGAGAGTGGCAGTTGATTGTTTCAGAGGCACCCTATATGACTGGTGCTCGGGAATTGCCCCTCTTATGAAGAGGCAATTATCCGATTGTAGGAGAGGGAGACGGAAGAACTTCGGGTATGCTAGCATATTGGTTGCGTTCTTCTTTGAGAGGGTGTCGGCTATGAGCCCTGCGATACCCTTAGAGGTCAGACATCCACGTCAGCCGAGGCTGAGTAGGTGGGGTGACATCTTCCTCCGTCACGGAGGAGGAGATGTAGTATAGAGTATGTATGACGACGATTTCTACACATGGTGGGAACGTCAGGTGCCCGCATTGGAGCAGTTCCCATATTCCGGATTAGATTTCCGAGGTGATCCAGAACTAGTCCTCCCTCCAGGAGGAGCATGGGGAGAGATGGGTAAGTCTTTTTAATTTTTATCATTATTAAATTTTTATAAATTTTTTCAATAGTATGATATATACATATGCACAAGTCTGACCTTACTCATATGTCAAAATGCAGATATTGGACCGGTCCGCCCTGCAGGGCACCCACGTACCTTCGTACGTCCTGTGGCAGGAGGAGATCCTGGGCTGATCTAGGTACTCGAGGCGAAGCTGACTAGGCTTACCGAGCGGGTACCCACCATACGGATAGAGCATCTCCCTGCATCCATGCAGGAGTTCGTCGTTGGGGTGCCCCCAGCCTGGCTACGTCTTTTCAGACGGGTAGCTAGGGCAGTAGTGGTCTACAGGGATACGGTCGAGGCAGTTGCAACCGAGGAGGCTGAGGAGGCCAGGGGGCGCAGAGATCACGGGGACCGGCCAGGTCCTAGTGGTCATGACGGACAGTCATAGTTTTAGGGCATTTTGATGGAGTACGATCCATATTTTTGTATATTTTGGATATTTTGGGATCTACGGATCAGACTCGACCTATCTATTGTATGAACAGATATTTACATATATATATATATATATATATATACATTGTGTTTGGTTGTCAGTATATTTACAAATGTTTTTTATGTGTTTGCTGTATAATTTTATGAATTATGTGTGAGATGCCAATCTAAAATGTAATTTGCATATGCATCAGGTAATGAATTTTGGCTCCTTGGAATATGATTAAAAGTAATAACTTCAAAATGCCTTTCCAATGAACGAATTCTCATGAACTGACGTAACAATGTAGGGTTCCGTACCTAATAAGCTCGGTTGAGCTGGGAAACAACCAATTGGGAATCCAAACGGACCTCAAGTTGGGTAATACCACGTGACAACGCGTCCCATAAAAGCTCAATAACCGCCCTATATTCAGCAACATTATTAGAGGTAGGACCCAGGCAAGCGCCTCCCGCGGCAACAAGCTGTCCTGTGGGAGAATAGATAACCCATGCTGCCGAAGCCAGGTTACAAGTATGACGACTAGCACCATCAGTGAAACCTACATACATTCCGGAAAACATCTGCAACCACCAGCAGATCGTATAAAAAATAGAACTAACAACCTAATGTACATAAAATACATACACTAATATACAAGAAAAAGTGCTAGGCCTAAGCGTAGTACTTCTTCAGGTAGAGCCCATTTCTAGGCTCGGGCAGCTTATTCCCATCATAATCCATTAATTCATATGCGCCTTTACTCAAAACTTTAGACACGACATAGGGTCCTAACCACATGGCCTTGAACTTACCTGCCCCCAGGGGTTCTTTATCTTGGTCCCAGAGCAAGACAAGTTCCCCTTCAGAGAAAATTCTAGGCTTGACCAATTTATCGTATTGAGCTTTAACCCTATTTTTGTGAGCCTGGTTCGCGGTCAGCGCATCTATACGTTGTTCATCAAGGTGTTCTAAGTGTAACAACCGTTCTTCAAGCTCCGTCGTATCAGGAAGCACATGAATAGCTATCTGTAAAGATGGGATCTCGCATTCAATCGGAGTAATAGCTTTCACCCCGTGAACGAGTTGGAAGGGGGGAAAACCCGTAGCAGTTTTGACATTGGTTCGATAAGCCCAAAGAGCAGGGTATAACATAATGTGCCAATTGGAGCGGGCTGTATTAATAGTACGTTTAAGAATGGTCTTTAAAGTCTTATTCACAACCTCAACCTGACCATTTGCTTGCGGATAATAGGGAGAAGAGTGTTCTTGTCGAAATCTGAGCATGGAGGTCAGTTCTGTCATCATGCTATTTTGAAAATGACTGCCATGGTCAGTGACAATCACCTTTGGAATACCGAACCTAGCAATAATCTGATTAAACACGAAATAAGCTGTCGTTTCCCCATCCTCTTTGAAAGTAGGCATTGCCTCTGCCCATTTGGTGAAATAGTTGACAGCGACAATGATGTATTTGTGCCCCCCAGCCGAGGCTGGGTTGCATGTCATATAATCAATCCCCCACTTCATGAAGGGGCCTACCGAGACGACGGGAAACAAGGGAGCAGGATGCGACCGCATCTTTCTAGTGAATAGCTGACAAGGGTGACAGCGCTTAACTGCTTCCACACAATCTTTAAAGATTGAGGGCCAGAAATAACCGGCACGTAAGATTTTCTAGGCCGTTGCTAACCCATATAAATGACCCCCACATGCTCCACTGTGAGAATCATTTAGGACAACCTCCGCTTCCTCATGAGTAAGGCAGCGACGCAAGACAGAATCTACCCCTCTTCGATATAAAGTATCTCCTATTATGAGGTAGTTTTTTGCATGAAGTCTTAACTTAAGTCGGTCTTCCCTAGAGTAAGCGGCAGGACACTTCGAAGTCTAGAGATATATGAGAATATCTCCGTACCAAGGATCAGAGGTGGCTATAAGGAATATGTGCTCATCTGGGAATGAGTCATCTTGAATCACTACATCGTCTTCCGTAGGGAATTCTGCTATAAGCTCAGCAAACACTAAGGACTTTTTGGATTTAGCGGATTGGAAAACTAAGTCAAACTCTTGGAGAATGACTATCCACTTGTTGAATTTTCCCCCAACAATGCGTCGGGATAAAACATATTGGAAAGGGTTTACATCCGCCACTACAGTAGTGGTCCTCAGTAAGATGTAGTGCCGTAACCTCTGTACAGCATAGACGGCCGCTAAGGCTAACTTCTTGACGTGAGAGTACTTAAGCTCAGGCCCAACCAAAGCACGGCTGAGATAATACACAACATGCTCAACGAGCTTGTCATTTTCCTGAACTAACACTACTCCAATTGTGGACTCTGATGCAGCCAGATACAATATAAAGTCCCTAGAATAGTCCGGCGAGCGCANCTTTCAAGAGCTTCTCAACCTCTGCCTTCACAGCCGCCGCTTTACGCGGGTTCACGGGGCGTAATTTCTGCCGAACTGGTTTGGCATCAGGGTAGGTACATATCTCATGTTGGACAATATATGGATCAATGCCTGGCATGTCCTCATATGACCAAGCAAAGATATCGCGGAATTCCTTGAAAAGGGCAGTATAGATAGCAATCTCCTCTGGAGAGCAGTTTGCTCCTATATAGATGTTTTCCACGACATCTGGGTTGACGGAAATGTTGATTGGTATAGTAGCGGAAATCTTTGCCATATTCCCCTCGGCAAACACCCCTTCCCTAGGCAAAGGGTTCACAGGTACATCAACATCTCGATGCAGTATCACATGGAACTCTTGGTTTTCGATCTTGCTTAGCTCTGGAAGGAAATAAGACCGGTGATGAAGATCCTCACATATCTTATCACGACTACACATAGCTTCCAGAATGGCTTCATCGGAAGGTAAAATAGTTTCTAAGCAATCTATGGAATGTAAAGAGTTCTCTGCCCATGCAGGCATATAAAATTCTTCCAGATCATCCGAGACTGAAAGAGGATCTGGAATAGAATCAGCAGTGGCTTGGGTAATAGTTTGATATGCCACTTCCACCGCTGACAAGGGCACTTCCGGTTCCTGGGGGGTTGGGAGAACCCAAGGATCAGTCCTATCCACCACTGAAGTGATGGAATTCCCCACACTACTGGAACCGATATAGTTAACCGGGGCTGGGATGTCGAATGAGCCCATCAAAGATGAATACAATCTAGCCCCCAAGCTCTGAGCAGGCTTGGCCTGATCAACCAATGGTACATTGGAATCTTTAGACTCTAAACGACCCTTTCTAGTAAAATCAAGTTGGTCAACAGTAACCGACTTGCCCTCATGTGGGAATACCATGACACGAAGAACAGCCGATGCAACAGCAGTCATTGCATAAGTCCAATTCCTCCCCAAAAGCAAATTATAGTCCAAGGGGGCATCAATCACTTCAACTTCAACAGAGACCGCTTTTCCTGCCAACTTAATCTCGAAAGCTGGCAAGATACCATGTGGACGGAAAGACCGTCCATTGAAAGCAGTAAGTAAAGTGGTTGATGGGACCAGCTCTGGGGATCCTAGAGCTTTCCAGCATGCCAGGGACATGACGCAAGTAGAGGCTCCCTCATCCACAACATCTCGTCCAATGGTCTTACCACCATGGACAACATCTATGGATAGGGCTACATGGTAAGGGAGGCGAATTTTGACATCATACAAACAAAGCTTCGCCGTGAGACTTGAAGAGTCCATACTACCTAGAGCCGCTAAAAGGGCATCCCGCTGGGCGGGACAACTCTGAAGCACCTCCAAAGCAGACATTACACATGGGGTTTGAGCTAGATCTTCAACTACTGAGTAGTTGGAAGCATCCCTATTGGGATTATGCAAAGTCTTCTTAAAGACACCTTTGGGTATCTTTGGCATTATTTCCAATGGTTTCTCTATAGTAAGAGGATTGGAAGGTTCATCTACAGCTTTACCCTTCTCCTCGGTCTCTTTCTCCTTCTCATAGTTCTTGTTCCTGGTTTTCAACAAAGTAGAGGATCTTACCATGTTGATATAATTAGGGTCAGGAGCAGCTTGGCTGCCCCCTGCTACAGTAGAAGCTGACGCAGAATTCTATCCTTGGGGAAATGGATCCTTCAGGACAGCCGTTGGTTGGGTTTTCAACAGCTTTTGAGCTTGTTCCATGAGGGGACAAAGGTGGGTCAAATGGTCTCCCTGGCACAACTTACAAGGAAACTTGACTTTCTTTTTATCTTTCTTTCCCCCATCAGCATTGTTTGCGGGCTTGGGCTTGTTTTGGTTTTGGTTTCCCTCTCCTTTTTTTCCCTTCTTCTTCTTACCGCTGGACTGCTGATTGCCCTTTTGAGAATATTGAGCAAATACATTTGCATTTTGGGGAGAGGGGGCAGCCTTTGCTGCCTCCGCTGTAGACTGTTTGACAAACAATTGTTGAATTTGTTTTGTCAAAGACTCTATAGTGGGAGAACTGACGGACCCAACCACACCATCGGCATGGGGTCCAGGCTTAGGTTTCTCGACCTCATGAGAAGGCCTTGGTGCCTCAGGGATGATCTCATATAAGATCCCAGACTGTGAGTAGATCAAGTCTAACTGCTGGGCCCTGATTATGGCTTCTTCCTCACTAGTCACTCTTGATGTAGAAACATCCTTAGATATATAGGGTAATAAAGATTTAAGGAACCATTCTAGTAAAAACTCAGGAGGGATGGTAGCTTTAATAAGGCTCTTTCGCCTCCTCCACTCTTGGATATGATCCGAGATGTGGGTTGCCTTATTTTGTCTAAAGGTGGACAACAAGTCCGTTCCGCAATCGTAACGAACTGGAAGCTGAAAGTGGCTAAGGAAAGCGGTAACCAAGTCCCAGAAGCTGCTAAAAGCAGCAGAAGGCAGCTCAATGTACCATTTTGCTGCAGTGCCAGTTAACGTCCTCTGAAACAGCCTAAGTCTCACTGAATCTTCATTCAATGAGTTGGAAGAACACCAAAGATGGAAGGTGGTGGCATGTGCCCCCGGATCTTCACCAGCCTTACCTTCGAACTTAGGGATGTCTGAAGGCAGTTTGTTGGGAACAGGTGGCCATAAGGGGTCATGCCTCACCGGATCGTTCATCAACTTTGATAAGTCTGGCAAGTTCAAAGTTGCCAGAAAAGGAAGCTTTGGCCTAACCGGTGTAGTAGATGTACTAGCTTGGGGATTAGAGGGACTTGCCCCCGATCTCCCATAAGTAAAAGTGGGGTTGCCCCCAGACACCGGTTGTGAAGCAGAAAGGTTGCTTTGGAACGGGTTCCATCCATAGGCCACCGGATTTTGGGTGGGGGGTGCAGTATAAGTAGGTCGACCCATCCCCATAGCAGCTGGGGTCTGAAAGACTGGAGCTGGTATCCCTCCACTAAACAAAGAGAAGGGAGAGCTCGTATATGGGGTCGAAATAGGTGTTTGGAAGCTTTTCCCATAAGAGGTGTTGGCTCCAAACTGCACTCCTACATATGAAGGAGGTGGACCTACGTATCGATTGGATGGGGGTATGTGCCCCCCATTCCAAGGGAAGCCTTGAACAAAGGCCGAGGATCCCACCGGACCACTGTGGGTAGGGTAAGGGAAAGAAGAAGGTATTGTAGGTATACTGGGAATCCCAGTAGCCATATCACCAGACATACTTCCAATGTTCGAGTAAACAGGTGGTTGGACCACCCTGCTTGCTGGAGTTAGGGGTGTGGAAGGTAATTAGATCTAGGGGCACTAGCCGAGGGAGGTAGTACCCCTTCAACCGGAAGGGTTGAGGTGAAAACAAATGAACTTTCTCCTTCAGAAGTCATAGCTCTACCTACAGGTACACCTAGCACTGGTGAACTAAAGGGCCTAACCTGCACGATCACTGGATCGTTCAAATCAGTCAAGGGGGTATTATAATTTCTTGCAAACTCGTCAGCTTGCAATTCTTCTACCTCGACTGTGTCAAAGTCAAAGCGGTTAGCTATTAATTCAGGTTCACCAAGAACCTCACTAGTTCCTACCGGTTCAAAAGAACCACCTGTGCTTAGTCTCCGCCTTTGAGGTAAAGGTGGAGGTTCCAGTGGTGTGAGAGGAGGAAGGTTTCTCAACCTTCTTGACCTTCTAATCTCTTGGTCCTCCAGAATTAAGACTCAAACAAACCACACCCTAAGGTCAGACTAATCACAAGCAAATCCACAGAGCATACACTAAAAAGATCCTAGAGTCTCAAGCAAGCAAAACAGGCTATAAAGATATACCTTCCAAGAGAAGGCCGATGAACAGTTACTTGGCGTCCTTGAGGGGTTCTCAAGCACAAGCAGAGGAATCACCCAACCGCCCTCCTGCACTTTCCACAAGGGTTACCTTCCAAGTCCGTTCAAGGTCAACCAGAAATAACCTTCCGGTTTACCTGTGTATGAGCCCTAAAAGACAAGAGACTAAAGGCTACCTTGACAATACCTACTGTCTGGGGGGACAGTCGCAAGCCGGCCTCGTACGCATGAGCAGGGTAGCTGAGCCCGAAATTCTGCCTAGACAGAATCCTCAGATGCGCAAAAGTCCTGGGTTACGTTTTGACAAGGATTCGAGGGGTTATCCCCTATGTCCAAGCCTCCACGCGGCCTCGTGCTTAACTCCCGTTTGAGAGGAGCTTCCTAGATACAGTGGTAGAACCAAGGATTTACCTAATGAATGGCCCACTATGTTTGAGTTTATAGTTTGTGGGAAGTTTACACTCCCTAGCCCACAAACCTAGCCTAAGCTAGTAGGTGGAAGGCCCTAAAAATAAAAACTTACTAATAGATTTTAAATTTAAGCGTTAATTTTAAGGGTTGTTCTTTACTCAAAGGAAGCGGTAGTGATGGATTGTATGGTGTTTTGACTCAGCAAAAAATAAATGAAATAAAGGTGCATCTAAAGCAATCTAACACTGTAAAATAAACTTCTTTTCATTTTTTCAAATATGTTGATGAACTAACAGCACTAAATAAGAGAAACTAAGCCTATATGTTTTTGTATTTTTCTGAGATATGTATTTCTTAAACTGAAACAAACACTATTCTAATGCAAAAATTACAACGCAGAAGATTATCTATGTTTTATTTTTCACTTTAAAAAATGCTCAAAAAGTACTGTGCATGTATAAATGCAATGCTTGAGTAGACTTGACACTTATAGACTGTATAAAGAACACAAACTGAAACTAAAAGGCAGACAAACCCTAAAAACCAGCAAAAGAAGCAGGCCAAGACCTCAATTTGGGTGCAAACAATGACCTAAAGATCACTGCAGACTTTCAAACAGGCAAGTACAGACCAAAAACTGATAGACAGCAGACTGGACAGACAGAGTCTAAGACCCTGATCACTGATCTAGACTCAGGCACTCAACCAATAACCCAAACAGGCCAGAAAGTTTCAAAATGCAGACAGTAAATAACACAAGTAAAAAGAACCCAAGGGCTTAGAAAAGCACTAAGACGTGATCACCTAATACACTCATACAACTCTGCAACACTTTTAAAGAAAGCCTCAACAGAAAACAGGACTTATAACATGCCAAAGAACAAGCAAACTTCAACACAAAAATCACAGTTTTCAGGAGTATGCGCAACTGTGTAGTAGTGCAGATCACGTATGATGCGCGACTGTTCTATAGAACAACCCACGTATGTAACTCACTATGCGCGACTGTCTAGAATGACAACCCGCGCATGGGTATGAAAATTTCTCAAAAACAGAGAAAGACCCAAGACTTTCAAATGCTACAGTAAGTAAGAAAGCAGGACACAAGATCACAAACAAAACTTCGAGCAATTACTGGTCAGGACAACAGAAAAAGACCTAAATCAGACTTGGCCTTCCCCAACGGAGTCGCCAGTTCTGTTGTACAGGATAATTCACCTAATAACCTAGGTCTGGGGGGTTACCAACATACTATGACCTTGCAGACAAATTGATTCTAGAAGTACAGAATAGGAAATAGGAAAGTAGCAGGAACTTACTTGTGAAATACGAAGGTTGATCCAAGCTAGCTTCTTCCTCTCTGATCCACTTCCAAAATCTTCAGGATAATTCCTCCTTCACCTGTTAATAAAGATTCTTCCAAATACAGTATGATTCATATATAAAGATGCAGGTTAGGCAAATCATATATTATACTGAAATGAAAACATTCACCAATCTACAACACATGAAACACAATATGGAAGAAATTCTCTGCTTTATTAACAATAATAGAAGGAGTTTAGGTTACAACCCAATGTCTGAATGGAATGAAGGCAAGACGAGTCGGTTCCTCCACGGCTAGGGCCAAACCCTAGCCGCCTGCGTTTTCTCCAGGCTGAGTGCGCCCCCTGCGCTCCTCGGCTGCGTACAGGCCCGTTCATTCGCGTTCAAGCTGCGTTCTAGTTTGTGCTTGGAGCTGCGTTTCCTCCGCCGTGGCCGTTCCTCCCCTCTGGTGGACGGGTCATGGATTCGTTGGAGGCTTTCAGAGAGCTTGTTAAATCTGCAGGCCCTAGGGCAAAGGCTGCCCCTCCTGCCAAGTTTGTTAAAAAGATGGAAGAGATCCCTTCTCTGGAGCTCTCCCCTTCTGATCCGTGCCGCATGGCCCTTATGCTTTCAGAAAAAGCCCTCATAGGCAAGTTCACTGGGCTGTGGCCCAGTCCCAAAGCAGTGGAACTATGGATAGCAGATCGTTGGAGCTCCCTGGCGCCCTCCCATATCTCTTTATGCACTACAGGAAGAGGGTATTTTGTGTTTATCTTTGCGAGCAAAGAAGAGCGGGATCTAATCTTCAGATCTGGACCATACTTTATGGGATCGAGGGGGCTGTTCTTAGCTCCTTGGTCTCTGGACTTCAATCCTGAAGCAGAGATCTCTGCTGCCCCGGTTTGGGTCCGGCTCCCCCATCTTCCCCTTCATCTCTTGGGGAAAATCTCCCTTGTTGATATCGGAAACAAGCTCGGCCGTTTTCTGGATAGCGTGGAGCCTAAAGGGGATCAGTACACCTGTGCACGCATCTGTGTAGAGGTCAATCTCGAGAAAGGGCTTCCGGAATCCCTTCAACTTAACTTGGGTGGTTGGAGTCACATTCAAGAGCTGGACTATGAGCACATTCCCTTCAAATGTCTTCGGTGCCATGTTTATGGTCATTTCGCGAAAAGCTGCCCCAAAACCCAGGTGACGGCGGCTCCTCCCTCGGCTAATGGGGCAGACTTCCAGCCAGTTGCTAATAGGCGAAGGGATCCCCGGAGAAAAGACTCCAGGTCAGAGGTGCCCTCTGTAGAAGAATCTTCCCCAAGGCGAAAGGAGCCTCAGGTTTCACAGCAGAAGGCCTCACACGATCCCCTCGCAGACCCTCCACTGCCGGAAACCAAAAATAGTTTTGCAGTTCTCCAGGAAGACGAAGTGCAAGAACCTGAAGTAGCAGCTATCCAGGAGCCGGGCATCCGTGATCCCAGTAGCATCTTGGAGGCAGTTTTGTAAGCAGTGCTTTTCTCGAAGTAGCTTCAGAAATATCTGGGATTCATTTCTCACAGCATTTTTGAGAAGGCTAACTGTTCTAGTTGAGGCCATCAGCCTTCTTTCTCAGAATTTCTCCTTGTACGCCTGGCTGGGCTACAGCCTTTTTTAAAAATTTATAAAAAAATTTCAGTTTCTGTTAAAAAAAAAAACCCAATGTCTGAACAAGGGACTCCTCTGTCACCAAAGGACTCTGAGTTTCTCTGCTCCAAAGATTCTGTAGACAATCCACCAGCATAACTTTGCTCTCCAAGTATGACTATCCAACACCCTCCCCAAGGCCTCTATTTATATGGATGAAATGAGGCAGTTCTCGAAGGTTAGGGAGGTTATAGCAGTTAATGGGATTAAGGTAAATGAAACAACTAATCTCCCATCAACTCATGTTTTTAAAAACTAATTTTGAGGAAACCATGCGCGGGTCTGTAGTAAAGCAACCCGCGCATGATGCACGACTCTATACAAATGCAACCCGCGCATAGATATATGCACGACCTGCTGAACATAATACTCGCGCATATGCGCGAGATGCCAATAGAGATAGTCGTGCATGCACTCAAAATCTCAAAATAGCAAAGTAAACAGCTGGGCATATAGGCAATGTATTTCATCATCAACCAAGGTATAATGAAACTAGGCAAACCTCAATCCATAAGTGTCCTTTTGTGTGCCGACCTGAGGGATGTCAGCACTTGGACGGAGAGGTGCCAATCAGCTGTATAACAGCCCTAAACGACGTTTTTTTGGCATTGAATGGTCGGGCATATATAAGTCAGTTTCGGACTTGATATTTTTCATTTATGGATGTAGTCCTTAAACAGATCTTTCTAACGATGTATCATACGCGTCAAACGAGGGGAGTATGCTAAAGTTACGACCCCAGGAAATTAATGTACCAAGTTACCCAACGGGGCCCACATTAAGGCGTTTCACCTCCTAGGGTTAGGTTTTTGGATGTGTAGGGTTTCCATTGTTTCTCAATAATATATAGGCCTTCAAGCCTCATTGTAACATAGATTACAGAGGCATGTAGCCACCACATCTCTTCTCAGAGATAAGCTACCAGCACTCTAGCTAGTTTATTTCCATTCTGTATGTAAACAAGTTTCACTTATTGATTAATGAAATGAAGTGTTATTTCTGTTGCATATTTGTTTCTATGGTTATTTGTGTATTCCGTTGCGTTCCTGCATAAATTCGGATCAATGACACTAGACTATTTTCACATAAAATATTTGAAATGACATCACATGATATTACATCAAAATATGGTCTTGCCAATAATTATATCGGCATAGATCTTAGAGATCAAAATGTAACAATTGTTGTGGAAAAAAGCACAGCCATTAAAGGAGCTAATTTTGATCCTTCCATAGATACGCATCCAAAACTTCATCACAAAGGGTGCAAAAGAACATTTATTACTCTAGAAGAAACTAAAAGGTAAGGATCGAGATACCTACACCATCCTTTTTACTCACAATCTATTGCATGCACAAACAAGCCACACACTTTTGCCATGAGGGATTAAATATCTAGAGGTGCAAGCCCATTTTTTTAGAATGGAGATGTTAAGGAAGTGTGCAATGCAATGTTTATGGTTTTAATTTGAGCCGATATGTTATTTTTAATAATATTTTTTTTTATTTTTTTATAAAGGACAAGGGTCAACTCTAGGATGAGCATGGAAGGAGTGACACATCTCTTCCTATATGTTATTTTTAATAATATTTTTTTTATTTTTTTTATAAAGGACAAGGGTCAACTCTAGGATGAGCACGGAAGGAGTGACACATCTCTTCCTTACTAGGCTATAGAATGTGTCTCTTCAGCCCAATAAGATAAATAGAATAAATAATTGTTTTATAATATGGTATTTGTTATTTTACAAAATTTGAATGTAACTAAGTTTTAATTCCAATTTTGATGGTATAAATGGATTTAACCCCCTCAAAAACCTTTTGAACACCCAAAATTCCAAAACTCACAACTATCACATAGATTTTTAAAAACTTCCACCTAATTTTATCAAAATTATGCCCTAAAAATCACCTTTTCCAACCCAAATGTAGAATTTTTAGACTATACCCTTTTTATATATAAATTAATATATCATTACATGTTAATCTATTATCTACTCTTTATTTATATTTATATATATAACATTTTTCTTGTCTTCAAATTTTCTATTTTTGCACAATAATCATAGGCATTATTTTCTTTATGTTTTTTTATTTCTTTGTTCCCATTGATAGGTGATGACAACTTAGCTTGTGGTTTTTAATTAATTTTTTTCTTCAATCTTTATTTCTCATTTTATTTACTTTGATCATATATGTAACAAATTAGCATAACACTGGTAGGATGTTTCCTCTAGCATTAGAAAATATGGAAAATAAAGTCAAATTCATAGTTTTTTTTACTGAGAACTTTTGTGAATATATTTATGCAAAAAAAATTCTGAATATATATTAATGTGCCTCTGTTAATATGTTGTTATTGAGAAATAGAATTGAAAACATAAAATACTCCAAATAAATGTGTTATGTGTTACGTTTATAATATTTAAAAGTGTTGTTTTCTCTTAAAAGATCATAAGTTCAAATCAAGAAGGGTAAGATATGTACACCTTGTTAGATCTTCAAAATAAACTAACATAAATCATTATAATATAAAATATTTTTAAAATAAAAAAATTACATATATATTTATTTTAATAATTTTCATACGTATTAAATCTAAAAATAAAATATATCTATATTAACATAAAACTAAATTACAAAAAAAAAATTATTAAACATACATGATTAAAACTAAATCATTATAATTTAAAATATTTTCAAAATAAAAAAATTACATATATATTTATTTTAATAATTTTCATATTTATTAAATCTAAAAATAAAATATATCTATATTAACATAAAACTAAATTAAAAAAAAAAATATTAAACATACATGATTAAAACTAAAAACTAAATAGCAAGAAAACACCATCTCATACTTAAACACAAACATGCTCATTCATACTTAAACACAAATATACTCACTTCATTACTATGTCTTATCATTATTATATTCACCTCGTTGCTCTCTCTCAACCAACTTTTCAGGATATGAACATGTAATGCTCTTTAACTTATTCAAACTAAGAGGAAACATGGGAAACATGTTGAGGTAATTGTATTATACTCAAAGTAAAACACTAGAGTTACAGACTAAATACCATTGTTTTTTTTCTCTTTGTTTATGTTAATTTTTATCTAAGTAATTTACTTCAATCATACTATTAATTTGTTGTTAAAGGTTTGAAAGGTTAAACACTTAGGAAAAAGAGTTTTAACAAATTCAGCTAAAGAGCAGAAGACTTGACCAGTGATGGAAAAAGGTCGGTTGAGTTAAACCTCCGGACTTACTAAGCGTTATGCTAACACATTTTTATCTTTTGTACAGGTTGAACGCTGATGGTTACCTTCATTTAAGAAGGGTCTATGCTATAATCCAGGATCTAAAATTGAAGTTTGAATGGTAGATAATGCTAAGGGTTAAAACACCCCTTAACACTATAAACCAGTTCTCACCATATTTAAATTTAAGTGAAAGGAAAATGTTTTCAAGTCCGTAGGTGGTGGACAATTGTATACAAATAGTTCTAGGGTTGAATTCCTTTTGGACAAACTTCATAGTTCATTTCTTCGATGACTGTCGAAAACTTAGCTCTCACTCCATTGTGATTTTGGCAACCTCTATTGTGATTTTTATGACCTTCCCTGTCGGTTTTACGACCTTCACTCTGGGTTTTACGGCCTCTGCTTTACATACCCTGCACTCAAAGGTTCTTAGGAATTTTTTCAATCGCTTCTTATGTTTGCATGGGCTTACCGCTTGGGTTTCCTCAGATTCGAACCCACCGCAGAATTTTTGCATAGTTTAAGCCAAGGGTTTGGCTCAAAGTTTATCTGCCTAGTGTTTTACGCATCTACAAGTAAATTTTAATTGCCTTTGAACTTGTTTTTACCTCAGTATTTGTACAATGTTAAGGATTATAATTTAAATTTGATACTAACATGTGTGTGGGTGTTTGCAGGTGTGGTCGACGCTGGGAAGGATTAAGGGTTAGAGGCAAAGTCTATTGGTTTAAAACAACACACCTTTTCCTTGTTATTTGTGAGGGATCCATGTAAATATGGCATCATGTCAACTATTCTGGTTTTCTCGACAGTCCTCTGTGATTGTGATATTATGGCTCAAATGGAGACTTCATTATGGCTGTGTTTTTCCTTTCAATCCATTCGTCCTCAGCGTAATGGTAATTTTATCTGATTGTTTGATTCTACGATTAATAGAGCACGTCGTATAGCGTGCCTTTGTTGGTTTTTATATGTATTATGTGGATGGATTGAGTTATATCTAACTCCAAATCGCAATCAAGAACTCTGTTAATACAACATTTTTGTTAAATTATGGCACTGAAATATGCGACCGTTTTTAGGATTTATCAGTTAAATTCATTGCATGTTTGATCGTTTCACTTGTAATCTTTTGCTCTAGCATAAACTATTTTTTGAACAAATATTATGGATGGTTTCAAGGGTTTGAACCTTACCCTGTAATTTTTTTTGTAATTTGATTGTATTTAAACCTAAGTAATTATATAGTTTGGGGATTTCTCAGTTTGTACTGTTTGTACTAAAACCCAATACTCTCCTGTTAGGGTTTGGCTCAATATTTTAATAACTACTTATTATTTTTGCGTTACCTATTTAAACGTGTTTGTTCAACATAACAGGTTGTTTATGCGCAACACTTGAGTTTTCTAGCTATATTAGTTACTAACGCATTTCTTTTGAAAAGGTTCACATTTTTATTAAGAGTTTATATTGACATACTCTAGATTTTTCTCGTTATTGGATTTAGAAAAATAAACTTCTAAAACAAAACAAACCCTACCTAGGGTTTATTGAACAATAATATAACCATTTAAGAATTAGAAACAAGTACTTAGACTGGAAACCTAGTCTGCATATAAAGTAAAAATTGTTCATTGTATAATAAAAACAATCAGTGGTGCTCAACAGATACATAACTGCAAAATTAATAACATGTACAGTCTTAGATAATCACCAGGTTATCCTCCTCTATTAACATATTAAATATAGATTAACCGGTATACTTTCATGTAACAACCCATAATGAAAAACAAAACCAAAATTTTAAGTTTAGAACATATCTGATAAACTATAGTTGCAATAGGGCACACCACCCTGTCATAGAAACTAATCAGCAAATGTGACTTTCTTAGTTTCACCCCCTTGCCCAGACTCTTGGGTTTAAACTAGCTCTTCCACAACCTCAAGTTGCCACGAAAAATAATTATCCCAGAACCTAGCATCTGCACATGCTTCACTGGCAGTCGTGAACAGAGCCTAGCATCATCCAGATGTTCACTGACAGCTCTATAACATCACAAGGGTTAACATAGAGCCTTCACTTAAAAGTGATCTCTGGCAGCTCTCATCAAGTTCTTTTCATTTCCTTTCTTCAAGAAAACAACAACCCTTCTCTTTGTCTTTCCTAGGATTTTTAAAACAAAATAACTAATTCTTTTCAATACTAGCCACTTGTCTCCATAGAGAATGTTGTAGGTTTAGTAACTATTTTTACACCCAAGGTTCTGTCAATTATTGTGCAATTGTTACAACTTCCAATTCCCTGATAAATATAAAATTTAATTCACTTATCTCTTTCAAAATAAATAACAACCATAATAATCAAAAGTAATTAAGGGGTGTTACAATCCTCCCTCTCTAAAAATTTGCACCATCCTCAATGCTTAACCAGTATGCTTTATCAATATCATTAAAATAAGGAAATAAAGAAGGAAAGTTTTGTCTCATAGTTTCTTCTTTTTCCCATGTAACTTCCTCCTCGGTTTAATGTTTCCGTTGTACTTTCACGTGAACAATGATATGATTTCGTATTTGAATTTCTCTTCTGTCAAGGATGCGCATCGGTTCCATGTGAAAATCTCCCTCGGGTTCCACCTGTACATTATCCCAATTAATTATATGAGATTGGTCATCAACATATTTTTTTAACAAAGAAATATGGAAAACATCATGAATTCTTAAATAGGGAGATAAGGCCAATTGATAAGTTGCTGGCCCTATTATAGCCAGAATTTCAATGATCCAACATATATGGGGGCCAACTTAGCATAAATTCCTGATCTTAACTTGCTCTTCTTTGGTTTTACTCTCAGAAACACATGTTCTCCTACTTTATATTCCTTAGCGGTGCATTTTTTTTCTGCATAACTCTTCTTTCTATCTTTAGTTGTTTTAAAGTTTTGTTTTATTTGACATACCATTTCATCCATTTGAGCCAACATGTCTAGTCCTAAGACCAATCTATCTTCTAAGTTACCCCAACTCAGAGGTATTTTACATCTCCTTCCATATAATACTTCAAAGGGACTCATTTTAAGAGATGCTTGGTAGTTATTATTATATTCAAATTCTACCAGATGGATATAATCCTCGCACGGACCTGGTTGGTTCATTACATACATTCTCAACATGACTTCAAGAACTCGATTCACTTATTTAGTTTGCTCGTCAGTTTGAGGGTGATAGGATGTGCTAAAATTCAATTTTGTATACATACCTTTAAATAGTGACATCCAAAATATGGAAGTAATTTAGCATCATGATCTGTGATCACTATTTTAGGTATACCATGCAATCTAAAAATTTATCTCATAAATATATCATCTATATTGACATCTTTGTAAGTTGACCTTTCTAGTATGAAATGGGTTGCTTTAGTTAGTTTATCCACCCACACCATAATGGAGTCATTTTGTTTCTTTGACCTTGGTAATCCTGTAATAAAATCCATAGTTATAGTTTGCCATTTCCACTCAGGTATAGGTATGGGTTGTAATAATCTTGCTAAATGTTGATGAATAGCCTTCACCTGCTTACAAGTAAAAGATCGAGCCACATAATCTGTCACTTCCTTTTTCATAGTTTTCCAATAAAAGACTTTCTTTAATGTTGTTATAAATTTCTGATACCCAGGGTGTCCTGCATACGGGTTATCGTACAATTCCTTAAAGATAACTTGTTTTACACTGTACTGATTAGGCACATAAATTCTATTTTAAAATGTAAAAACCCTTCTTCATCATTCTAATATATTTTCTCGTATGTTCCTAAATTTTTCTAATTACATTTTTCCACCCATTTTCCATACTATTCATCATTGACTGATACTTCTCTTAATAGAATTTTAAACTCATATTCATAATTACTAATCAACACTAAATGTAGTTGATGTTGTTGTCGGCTTAATGCATCTTCTACAATGTTTTCCTTTCCTCTTATGTGTTTAATTTCAAAATCATATTCGCTCAAGAATGCGAGCCACTTGGCTTGACAATCATTTAATGTTTTTTTATCAAATAAGTATTTTAACCCAACATTATCTGTTAATTACAAAAATTTCTTTCTGATTAAATAGTGCCACCAAATTTTAAGGGCATTAATAATAGTTGCCAACTCCAAACCATGTACCACATAATTTTTCTCGTGTTCCTTTAGTTTCTACGACTCATAACAAATTACATGTCCCTCTTGAGTTAAAAATCCTCCTAACCCCTCTTTAATTGCGTCAGTACATACTACAAAATCTTTACTTGGATCAACAACTTTTAGCACAGGTGCAATGGTCAACAATTGTTTTAGTGTATCAAAACTATCCTGCCACTGTTGGTTCCACAAGAATCTAACACTTTTCTTTTGCAAAGTGGTTATAGGATAAGCTATTTTGGAAAATTTTTATGTAAGTCTACAGTAATATCTTGTTAATCCCATAAAATATCTGATGTCATCAACATATTTTGGTACAACCCACTCCAATATAGCCTTGAATTTTGACGGATCAACTGCTATTCCTTTTTCTGAAATGACATGTCCCAAGTATTGTACTTCTTTTTTATAAAAATCACACTTACTTAATTTGGCATATAGCTAATGTTCCCTTAAGGTTTCCAAAACCTTCCTTAAATTCCCTTCATGCTCTACATTCTTAGAATATACCAGAATATCATCAATAAATACTAGTACAAATTTATCCAAAATTTTACTCGGCACATTATTCATCATATTCATAAATGTCGTTGGAGCATTTGTTAAACCAAATGGAATTACCACAAATTCATAATGTCTGTATCTAGTTCGAAATGCAGTCTTATGGATGTCCTCATGTTTAATCTGAACCTGATGATAACCTGATCGGAGATCAATTTTTGAAAATATTTTTGCTATGCCAATCTGATCAAATAGGTTATCTATTCTAGGTAAAGGGTATTTGTTTTTAACTGTCATTTTATTCAATTGTCGGTATCCTATTCACATTCTAAAAGTTTTGTCTTTATTTTTCACAAACAAAACAGGTGCTCCCCATGGTGAGACACTATGACATATATATCCTTTGTCTAACAGAACCTGTATTTGCATTATTAATTCTCTTAACTTTGGGGAAGCCATTCGATAAGGAACTCATGATACAGGTGCTAACCCCGGCATTAAATATATAGTAAAATATAAATCTCGCTTAGGTGGTAACCCGGGTATCTCTTCCGGAAATATATCCTGAAATTCCTTCAAAATAGGAAACCGTTCCATGACTTTTTCAGGTTGTTTCGTCTCAATTTCATTAAATTTGATAGCATACAGCTAACAACCTTTCCTAAAACATATTTTCAATTGTACTGCAGAAATTTGTCGTGTTGTTATAGGTTTGTAAATTCCTTTTACTGTGTAACTTTTACCTTCCTCATCCACACAATCAAAAAATTTATGTAAGCAATCAATAATGGCTTTATGATTTTCTAACCAATCCATACCTATCAAAATATCATATGTCCTAATGGAAGTATGTTCAAGTTTACTGTAGTATTCAAGCCACTGAAACTTATTCTAAAATATTTAACTATTTCTGTAACTTTCATTTTCATCCTTGTCGCTAATTGTACCAACCATGCATTCTTTTGCTTTTCTTTACTTAATTTACATTTTTCAAGTACCCTTGGTGCAATGTAACTCAAACTAGCTCCTCAATCAATAAGTATAGAAACGAATGTATTTGATATTTTACCTTCTACTTCCAACATTATAGATTGATGGTCCACTTGCCTATTTCCCAAAGCAGCATTGATTATGGGTATGTTCCTAGCTATATCATTGACCGTAGAATATTCCTGTAACATATTTATAGGAGCCATTTTTCTATTGGGATTGTGAGGACAATTCCTATATAAATGAGGTTTATTATAAACCCCAACATTTAACCTCCTTGGTGGTGTTATTCCATCCCCCATTAGATGTGCTAGTACCCTTTACTCCACCACCTAAATTTGCACCATGTTTACTATAATTATTATTCGTATGACTTTTTCTTCCTTTCTTGAAAGGTGACGGTTTAAACCCCTTTTTACGTTGGTCTAACTTTCCATTCTTCTTATTAAGCCAGTTCTTTGTTATTTCTGATCTTTGTTTAAACAAATAATAACACAACTTAGCTTTTCTGATTGCTTCATCCATATTCGTATGCATCTCAAACTCAATCTTTTCTTTATAAGCTGGGGGTAAGCAACTAATAAATCTTTAAACCTTAGAATTTTCCTCTTTCAAATAAGGTACATAGCGTTGTAAGTTCACAAACTTGTTTACAAATTCATCCATAGTTAAAGTTTCTACTCGTAAGTCATTGAATTCCTTAGCTTTTTTGTCATAGTACCGTTCTAAAATGTATTTCTTTTTAAATAAATTCAATAAAAAATCTTCCAACTCAACTCTTTACTACATATGATTGTTTACACTTTTGGCCTCCTATCGCCACAATGCAGCCTTTCCACTTAACTAGAAAATGACTAATCGCGCTCTTAGTTTCTCATCATACCTATACGCATAAAAATACCTTTTAATGTTGAGTAACCAAGCTTTAGCTTCTTCTTCATATTCTCCATCAAAGGTCGGAGGTTTTAACTTTTTGAATTCTCCTTGTAGTTCTATAGGGTGTTCTTTCTGTTTCCCATTTTTCGTCTCCTTATTTTTTCTTAAGTCATGTATATTCTCTAGATTGTTTTCTGTAATTTCTTCGCTACTGTCATCCAATACCACTCATTTCCTTCTCTTCCCTATACTACAGGATTTTTGACCATTATTTTTATGTGGTTCTGTTAAACTTTTAAGGATAAGTTCATTTATCTCCTCCTGATATGATTTAGCGTTCATGAGTCTGAGGTTGTCTGTTTTAAGACTTTCCATATCCACTTTCAAACTCCTCATGCTTTCCAACATTTCTGACTGCATGTATGCACTACACTTGGATCCCAGTTCTACAAACAGACGTGCATTCTTAGGGTTTGGCATATCTTCTGGTACGTATTCCTCGCCCATATTTCGCTCAAGTTCTGTCATTGCTTGTCTGCATGTAACAATAAATATTTTTTTATTACTGGTGTTCAATGTTATATATTGTTTAAGCATGTAATGTCCCATTAGTTCATAGTTTTATAACCTTACTCTGATACCATTTTGTAATATACCCAAAGTAAAACACTAGAGTTACAAACTAAATACCATTTTTTTCTCTTTGTTTTATTTTAATTTTTATCTTAGTAATTTACTTCCACCATACTATTACTTCGTCATTGAAGGTTTAAAAGGTTAAACACTTGAGGAAAAAGAGTTTTAACACGGTCATCTAAATAGCAAAATACTTGACCAGCAATGGGAAAAGGTCCATTGAGTTAAACCTCCAGACTTACTTAGCGTTATGCTAACACATTTTTATCTTTTGTGCAGGTTGGACGCCGGTGGTTACCTTCGTTTAAGAAGGGTCTATGCTATAATCCAAGATCTAAACTTGAATTTTAAATGGTGGATAATGCTAAGGGTTAAAACACCCCTTAACACTATATATCAGTTCTCTACATATTTAAATTTAAGTCAAAGGAAAATATTTTCAAGTCCGTCGGTGGTGGACAATTGTATAGCAATAGCTCTAGGGTTGACTTCCTTTTGGATAAAATTCATAGTTCATTTATTCAGTGACTTTCGGAAACTCAACTCTCACTCCATTGTGAGTTTCGTGACCTCCATTGTGATTTTTACAGCCTTCCTTGTGAGTTGTATGCTCTCTGCTTTATAGAACCTGCACTTGAAGGTTCTTAGGAATTGTTGCAATCGCTTCTTACATTTGTATGGGCTTATAAGTTACAGTTTGGGTTTCCTGGGATTCAAACCCACCGCAGACTATTTGTACAGCTCAATCCAAGGGTTCGGCTCAAAGTTTATATGCCCAGTGTTTTACACATCTTCAAGTAAATTTTAATTACCTTTAAACTTGTTTTTACCAAGACATTTGTACAATGTTAAGGATTATACTTTAACTTCGATACTAACTTGTGTGTGGGTGTTTGTAAGTATGGCCGACACTGCAAAGGATTAAGGGTTAGAGGGTAAGCCCGTTGGTTTAAAACAACACACCCTTTCCTTGTTATTTGTGAGGGATTTATGTAAAGATGACATCCTGTCAACTATTTTGGTTTTCTCGACAGTTCTCTGTTGTCGTGATATTATGGCTCAAACAGGGACTTTGTTATGGTTATGTTTTTCCTTTCAAGCCATTCGGCCTCAGCGTAATGGTAATCTTATCTGATTGTTTGATTCTAGGGTTAATAGAGCACGTCGTATAGCGTCCCTTTGTTGGTTTTTATATGTACTATGTGGATTGAGTTATATCTAACTCCAAATCCTAATCTAGAACTCTGTTTATACAATATTTTTGTTAAATTATGGCACTGAAATATGCAGTCGTTTTAGGCTTTATGAGTTAAACTCATTGCATGTTTGATCATTTCACTTGTAATCTTTCACTCTAGCATAAACTGGTTTTTGAATAAATAGTATGGATGATTTCAAGGGATTGAACCTTACCGTGTAATTTATTTTGTAATTTGATTGTAATTAAACCTAAGTAATTATATAGTTTGGGGATTCCTCGGTTTGTATTGTTTATACTAAAACCCAATACTCTCCTGCTAGGGTTTGGCTCAATATTTTAATAACTACTTATTATTTTGTGTTACCTATTTAAACACAGTGTGTTCAACATAACAGGTTGTTTATCTTCAACACTTGAGTTTTCTAGCTATATTAGTTACTAACACATTTCTTTTGAAAAGGTTCACAATTTTACTAAGAGTTTATATTGACATACTCTAGATTGTTCTCGTTCTTGGCTTTAGAAAAATAAACTTCTAAAACAAAACAAACCCTAGCTAGGGTTTAGTGAACAATAATATAACCATTTAAGAATCGAAAACAAGTACTTAGACTAGAAACCTAGTCTGCATATAAAGTAAAAACTGTTCATTGTATAATAAAAACAATTAGTGGTGCTCAACAGATACATAACTGCAAAATTAATAACATGTACAATCTTAGATAATCACCAGGTTATCCTCCTCTATCAAAAGATTAAATACATATTAAATAGTATACTTTCATGTAACAACCCATAAAGAAAAATAGAACCATATTTTTAAGTTTAGAACATATCTGGTAAATTGTAGTTGCAATAGGGCACACCACCCTGCCGTAGAAACTAATCAACAAATCCACTTGCTTAGTTTCACCCCCTTGCCCAGACTCTTGGGTTTAAACTAGCTCTTCTACAACCTCAAGTTTCCACCAATAATCGCGAGAATCAGTTATCCGATAATCTAGCATCTGCACATGCTTCACTGGAGAATTTGAACAGAGCCTAACATCATCTAGATGTTCACTGAAATCTCTGTAACATCACAAGGGTTAACATAGATCCTTCACTTAAAAGTGATCACTGGAATCTCTCATCAAGTTCTTTTCTTTTTCTTTCTTCAAGAAAAAAACAACCCTTCTCTTTGTCTTGCCTAGGACTTTTATAACAAAATAACTTATTATTTTGTATACTAACCACTTGTCCCTATAGGTCTGTACATATATATGTCATATGATCATTATCTTTGTGATTGCATATGTTGTAATAATTGATTACGTTGATGTATGTGTGATTTATGATTAATGTTCAGCGGACACGTGGGTGAAGTGCGAGAAAGAAGAAGATGAGGACTACACAACGGTTATGAAGAATGGAGGGATCATCGGGCGAGAGGGGCAGGCGTTTGGAGCAGAGAAATGGTATCTTCGATTGATTTTGATCAGGAGAGATGACAACTTCGCTTTGTTAGAACGTCACTTATAGGCGCTCGTTTCATATCGTAACTTTACTGCTACTTCCACCACTTGAGCTGAGCGAAGTTAGAATTGTGTGTTGTTTTTGTCCTTTATGTTGTTTTAGTTGCAAGGTACAATGGTGATAGATTGCCACCATCTACTGCTTACTCCTTTTAATGTTAAAAAAAAGCATTTTAATGTTAAAAAAAAAGCATTCAATATAAGGTAACTTTCAATCCAACCAAACCAATAGTGAGTGAGTAAACTAAACAAACGACAATGGCTCCACTATGTGCTATGCACACTTTCAAACCAACCAAATGAAACCGCCTTGATGACTGAACTAACGAAATGAAATGGGTGGTCATATGCATGTCGTAGTCAAACTACTTTTTTTGAGATATCGAAAGATGTGAATATCTCAATCTTATGTAGAAATTTAGGTTATTAATTTGAGTCGCTATGAGTTTCAAGTTTTGTGGATTGTGGGGTTATAATTTTAAATAATTTTAAGATTGTTTTACCATTTTAAGTTGATCAACTTCATTAAAAAAAAAATCCATAAGAATTTATATATATATTTTTAAGCTAATTTAATTTTTACAATTTTAAAATGGTATTTATATTTTTTATTTAACATAATTTTAATAATAAAATGAAATATGAATTTATATTTCTTGTTACATGGATAGATATTTATATTTTAGAANTATATATATATATATATATATATATATATATATATATAACTAGGCAATGCATGGATAACTCTAAGCTCATGTATGGATAAGAGGTAGTAATAAACAACCCATTTAACTAAAGAATGTAACATAGGCATAAATAACATGTGATTACAACTTAGCTAAGCATGGAAAACATTTAACAATAGCTTGTTCATGGTACTTAATTTGTGACCTATAGGTGTTCATCTACCACAACTTAAGTGCATGTACTAGTATAACTTAATTATGACAATTAAAATGCAATTATTATTCTTTATCTAACTTAAATTTAACCATTAAAATGAAATTTGAAAGTTTATGATAGCAAAATTTATTGGTCCTGCTATTATGAAACTTAAAAATTTAGAAATTGATGCGAATGTGTAATACAAGGAAATAGAACACACAATCATAAGATCGATAGTCTCTGCAAAGACTATTAGTTCCTCAAATACTATATGTTTCACCCTACTCTATTAGTTTGTAGGGTAACATAAAATAACCATTTGGCTAAAGTTTATAGAAAGTAAATATTTTTTTTATTTTTTTAATATTAATTGTTTTCCAATTTGTTACATTTCCATTGGATCATAGGGTGTGATTTGACTAGATTTATTATTTATGCAATTAGTGAAAAATAAAAGTATTTGTATATCTTAGATGTAGACATTAATTTTTATCAATCTTTCATTTCATTGTGGGCAAACTGTGACTACTTCTCCACGTAATTGTTATGCCATTATCCCACTACTTGGTTAGGGTGTTGAGGTACACATAGGATGTGAGTGGTAGGAATTGAAGGCACCCCAAAATGGTTATGGACTGCATTCACTGTTGTTCAGGTGGTATTTGCTTTTATTGACAAGTAGAAGGCATGATCCAAGTGGAGTGGTACCTTTCTCGACCATGAAAAGAGGTTCTCCACACAAATGTTTGTTGTGAAAATCGATGCAGGGACTCTTAGATTCCAAATCCCAAAGCAAGGTACCAGTATTTGGGTTAAATTGGTGGCAAATGATTTATTACATGCTACTTCATTTTTATTACATACTACTTCATTATTACATGTTGCTTTATGGCAGTCCTACACCAGGAGAGTAGCAATTGTATTTGTTGGTTCTAATGCCATCTATTAACGCATCTTTGACAAGAAATTGATGTTATGAAGCACTCAAACATAGAGGGATCTCCATGACCAAGAAGAATTTTGCTTTCTTCTGTCTGGATTCAAATGTGGCATCACATAGTCTAACACATCTCAAATCGGTAACATGTTATGGTTACATCCCATGACGGTTTCAGTAGGCCTGAAATTCCACTTACTTATGCATGTGTAGGTTGTCGCTCGTTAACACTTTCCTAGTACTAGGTTGTGCTTGATAGGTGCATCAAATTGTATGCCTAATTCTACATGAGGTTTGTAGAGGATATTGAACACATAATCCACTATTTGAGAGGCCTTAATACAACAAATCAAATTGTTTTTTGTAAGAAACCTGTGATTTTCTATGTGATTTTCTCTTTTCCAGTTTTCGATTTATTTCACTACATTTAATGGTTGTAAATGAAAAATTAGACCAACAGTTTATTTGTGAGATATGGTGTCTTCAACTATTCAAAGCTTCTTATGCTTTCCTATTTCTATTGGTTGCATTGCTTGTTGCATCTATTTGTCTTACAACAAAATTACAAGACTTGTGATGAAGAGGGTTTCCAGGTAAGAGTGTCTTCACCATTTACTCTAGCTCTATGTATTGTTGTTTAAACTTACAGTTTGCAGTATTGTGGATACTGTAATTGTTTTTTAATTTGTTTGCATTCAACAACCCTCTCTTTTGACTTCTATGATGTGGTCTCCAGCTCTCCTGCAAACTCTTGGACTGGCGATTAATCACATTTCAAGTGAATTACACATTCTGAAGATGCATATTTGAATTCATGCAATCTCTCTTGAATTTTCGGCAATAGACCCCTCAACAAAACTTGAAATCATTATGATTCATAAGTTCAAATTTTGTGTGTTATAAAATATCTTGGTTTATGCTTAGGTGCTTAGATGGGTCGTACCATAGATTACATAATATTGTAAAATTATATACATGTAACAAAGGTACTTAAGTTTGTTTTCCAATTTTTTATTCCAATGATTTGTCTTCATCATGCTTTTTTTCGTTGTGTTCTTTTCCAACTTAGCAAGTTGTATAATTGTTATAGATTCAAGTAGTCACTCTAGCTTACTATACAGTTTCATAGGAGGTCCTAATTATTTAATTTGAAAATATTTAGAACAAAGGGTCGAATTGTAACATCCCCTCGGTATGCGACCAAAAATGGCAAAGCGTAAGTGAAAACAAGAACTGTAAGTACTAATCCTAGCCTTATCAAATTATAGGATAAAATTGATAATGCTAGGAGACTGAAGACGTGCACGACTAAAACGATGATTGGGGACGAATACACTAGGGGGAGAGGTCAAAGGCTAGTGAAACCTTAATATTTTTAGATGTTGATGACGAGGGGTCGTTAGGGTACATTGGGGTACTTAATGGAATGCGAATTGTATTTCTCACTATTTAGCATGAATCCAATAATGTGCTTACTATTGAGAATGTGTTCATCGCATGCAAAGACGAGAGGATTGATATTATCCTTTGAACAATAAGCCAGATGTTGTTGAATTGTTTTGTTCAATAGCATAAAACAAGTTATTACTATCATCATAAAAATTTGTCTTAAAAAGCACAATATTATTATTATTTTTCCTTTAGGTACATATCCGAATTATTATTATACAATGAAAGAAGACACTAATTAAGTATAAAGGTGAGATAAACTAGCTTTACCTACTAATATAAAAAATAAACTATATATATATATATATATATATATATATATGGGCTCCCGCAAGAAGCTGCTACCCAAATATGATGCAATCGGAGCGCGCGAGTGGAAAAAAACAAGAACATGCACGCACCCGTGGAGGTGCGCACACGCTCTTGCTTTGACAGTGGCAAACCTCCACGCCAGATTGCCAATTTGGACAATAGGTGTGCGCACGTGCTCCTAATGACATGCGCGCATGCTACTAATGACGCGCACACGTCGGATTTCCAATGTGGACAATAGGAGCGTGCGCGCGCTCCTAATGACACGTGCACGCTGGATTTCCAATGTGGACAATAGG
>LPNX011228124.1:72281-74781 GCA_001517045.1 Pseudotsuga menziesii | reverse complement strand
CACGTGTTTAACACGCACGCACTTAGAAGAGCGAGCGCACTTCTAGTGCGTGTGTGTTACGTTTTAAACTACACGCACGCGTGATTTAAATTTAGAATTTTGGCAGGCACCTTTTTTCCAACCTACGTGGTGGATGACTTGGCTACTTTGGTTTTAGGTTCAGGTTGCCAAACCAAGTGGTTTGGATTGTCTTATGACATAAAACATGTTTTGTACCATTTCTCCTATTTCGTGCATGATTTTGCATATGTCGCTCTTGTCCACTGCTAATGAAAATTCACACACTTGTGTAACTTTGTCTGTAGATTCTGAATATGTAATTTTTATTTAAATCTATTATTTTTTTCTATTTTTTATTTAATTTTAAATGGACTAACGTCAATCTAACACAAAAGGTAGGTTGTTTGCTTCGACTATAAATTTTGATTGGCTCGCCTATTTAAAAAACGGAAAAGAACCCGCACAAGAAGACACAAAGACCTACATCCTAAAAAAAAATATTGTTCATTGACTATGTTAAGGCCAAGATGTCGGGGACCAACGCTCGACCTTGTCATTTTAGGGCGTCGCTGACTTCCTTAATTAATATATATATATAACATAAATAAATATGGAAAAATAACGCTGCACTAGACACACCTGTTATCTACAACCCTATATAATTTTTTTCACAAAATTCCATCATTTGCATACCAAACGAGTGGACCAACGCAAACATATTCATTATTTTTTGGGAAAAAAAAACATGCCAACCTTAGAAGAACCTCATTTTTTGGTATTTATACTTAGTTTCCATAAATAAAGTTATATATTCCGGAAGGTAATTCGATTGTCCACGTTTCGTATTCTTACGCCATATTCCAAAAAGTTGTGTAGGTACCTCTAATATTGATTTTTGACGTTCAGATTTATGTTTTTCCAGAAGTCCATTGCAACTAACGCGTCATAAGTGACCAGCATTAGCTTGCACCAGCACATATATATATATATATATATATATATATATTGTAAGGTAAGCATTATCAAAATATATTTCATAACATATTTATATGTATACATCATGTAGTAAACTTTATAGGACATCGATATATTTATATATATTTAATTGAGCGGATTGTTAATAATTGGGATTTGGTTTTGGTTGTTACTTTGATTAAGGATTAAACTTGTCTTATATGAGGACTTTGGGTATGGAAAACAATAGATGCGTTGAGGACTATGATGACTCGTGAGCTCTTGCATGGACACACTAGACACTTGGTGGATTAAAACAAACATGTGGAATCGCTTTGCACCACTTGGCACCTTGGGAACCAAGAAGGGTTCTTTTTATTTTCGTTGAGACTTTGGAGGAGGGTACGTTAGCAAGGAGAAAGGGAAGAGAGGCACGCCACGAATGGGGAGATTTCACTGAAGAGGAAAGAGGAAGGGCTCATGGGAGAAAAAAGGGGTCGGATAAACTTCGCCAATTCACTGCGATATGGAAGGTGTAAGTATGCGTTTAGATATTTTCAAAATGTTGCGATTTCTTTTAAACATATTTTGGATTTGTAGTATGAGAGCATAGTTTGTATGCCTGCGAATTTCAGTTTGTACGGTTTTGTGATCTGAATATATATACAATTTGTATGCCTATGATTCCTTTCTATACTTTTGGTTGCCTGCATTTTTTTTCTTCTGAAAATGAGTTTAATGTTTGATAGTTTAGATCTCATTTCCAAGTCTGTGATTTTCCTTAAGGCTGGATCGAGGTACGTTTTTTGTGTTTTTGCCGAAAGCACCTTGCCAAAATTCGTAGACTTGGAAATGATAATACCTCGATCGAGGGTATAACAAACGCTCGATGGAGGGTTTAATAAAACCTTGATCGAGGTGTTAAGACCTCGATTAAGCTACATACCTCGATCAAGGTCCTTGTGCAAAAAAATTTATAAAAAGAGGTCGTGGGGAACTACCTTGACCGAGGTTTTAAATGTAGCTCGAACGAGGGTTTATTAGACCCTCGATCGAGGGTTTAATAAACTTAAACCCTCTGTCGATGGATTTGAATACCTCGATCGAGCTTCATACCTTGATCAAGGGCCTGAAAAATAGAGAATTAGCCCTCTTACAGGAAAATCAATATTTCCCCGTGTCTTCCAGTGGTGTAAACCCTACCATTCATAGCACATAACTAAGTGAATTTTATACTGATAGATTCATCACTGAATCCTCTATCCATTGAGGTATCATGCATGTGTTTTTGAATTCATAAAGTTTTTTTTTAATTCGTTCTAAAACTTACACTTAGAAAACCTGACATCAACTTCGAAGCAGCTCAAAGAAAAATTCACAGGGTAAAAAATAAACATCCAAAAATTTCTTTAAAATGCACAGCCCACACATCAACGCATCCTCTTCAAAAGGGTATCTTTGGTTTTTCAATTTTTTAAACCAGTGAAAAAAAAGCTAGGATGGACACACATGTGTATAAAATGATGTTGAAATCAGATGTGGTCAC
>LPNX011228124.1:0-52295 GCA_001517045.1 Pseudotsuga menziesii | reverse complement strand
TACGTTGATAGGCGTATATATCTTATAATTTTGGGGTGGACTACCATCTATGCTTTTTTATTTGCCGACAAGAATGAGACAAGTGTACTATCCTTATTGATTATATGGGCGTCGTCCAAAATTAATAACTAATAATTTCAAAAAAATAAAAAAATAGCTTAATTAACATGTGATAAATAGAATTAGTGATAGTTGTAAAAATTAAAATTAATCTTCAACTATCCAAGTATTATATACAACTACGAGCTTAACTCCATCGATTATTAGATACAACTATTAACTTAACTCCAATTATTCTAGAACTATTAGCTTAACTTCAACTCTATTCATAGTTATATAGGATAACTATTAGGTACAACTATTAGCTTAACTCCAATTATTCTACAACTATTAGCTTGATTTAAACTCTAATCACTTAAGGCATAGTCCAACTGCACTTGACATCTAGGAGTCTAGCTAATGTGTAGTCATGTTGTAACATACCTCAAGTTCCCTAAAAAAAAAATCTATAACCATATATCTTCGGACATATTAATAACCTTGGCATTACAAACAAAGAGAGAGTTTAAAGCATAACCTTGGCCATATGAAATGATCATCATCTCCTTAAAAGAACTTAGAAACCCTTTTCCAAAAAGAATATATTTCCAACAAAAACTCAAAAAATCTAAGTTATTGTTCTTCCGCAATAACAATTATGTAGTTACGATTCCGTGTTTTGCATTCCACGTTCCACATTCTGCAATTCGAAATGCGGAATCCAAAATTCCGTTAAATAAATATTTTACCTTCGGCACCGTTGATTCCTTTCGGAATCAACCTTGGCCATCGATCTTGGCTTGATGAGGATTGCAGGTTGCGGAAACTCCAATTTCCATTAAATTAATCCTTGAATTTCTGCATTCCACATTCTGCAAATGCAGATTGCAAGTTGTGGGTTGCGGAAACTCCAAATTCCATCAAATTTATATTTTACTTCCAGCCTTCCGCATTCTACAATCCACAAATGCGAATTGCAAGTTGCGGGTCGTGAAAAGTATGAAATCTGTGAACTTAATATTCTAATTCCGCCTTTTGCATTCCGCATTCTGCGAATGCAGATTGCGGGTTGCGGATCACGGAAACTCCAAAATCCGTGAACTTAATATTTTGCTTCCCGCCTTCCGCATTCTACATTCTGCAAATGCGGATTGCAGGTTGCGGGTTATGTAAACTCCAAAATCCATGAACTTAATCTTTTACTTCCTTCCTTCCGCATTCTGCATTCCTCAAATGCGGATTACGGGTTGCGGATCACGGAAACTCCAAAATCCGTGAACTTAATATTTTACTTCCTGCCTTCCGCATTCCACATTCCGCAAATGTGGATTGCGAGTTGCAGGTTGTGGAAACTCCAAAATCCTTGAACTTAATCTTTTATACTTTCAGCACCGTTGATTTCTTCCGGCTTAAGTCCCGACTGTTGATCTAATTCTTTGCGGATTCCATAGTGGAACCTTCGTGACCAATATCAACCATTGATCTTCTTTGCGGATGCAATCTCGACCGTTGATCTACTCTTTTTGTGGATCGACGTCTAACCTTGCGGATTAAGGAAATTAGGTTTCCTTACAACGTTTTGGAACTAAACCTCCGCAATCGATCTTCCGCAAATTCAGTGAACCATTGATTTTGTTGCGGATTTGATCTGGACCGTTGATCTTCTAAATTTGTGGATCAACGTTTAACTTTGTGGATTTAAGGGTTTCTGGTTTGATTTGGGGTTTTTTATTTACTGTCGGCTAAACCGATCTGAAGATTAACTTGATGCTTAACCCTTCTTTGATTATGTCTTCTTTGTTCATAATTTTAATAGTCAAACCCTAACTGCGCTAAGTTGATTAGGGGTTCATACAGCAATTTTTAATGTTTTCCTCTCTGTAAAACAAAATAATTTTCATCTACGACATAGGCATAATATAGATCTATGCTATAACAATCATTACATATTCAATCCATATTCAATAAGCATAATTAGGTTGAGCGGAAATGATACGACCAGACAACGTCGAGTTAAAAGTAGGAATACACGGTGCATTTTAAAAAGAAACAGAGGATTCAATCCATAATATATAGAATCATGAGTTCTAAATTCTTCAAGTATTAGATTTGAAACTATATCAACAACAACCAGTTGTACCAACTTATGCTCAGAACGAGTTATTAATCACTACAGTAATAACATTGTACATATCTAATATACTTCAGAGAAACAGGGATATTTTTTCTACAGAAATGCATAATCCTGCTATCTGGAGATGTAACTATACATAAACATTTCACATACACATCCTACTGTAACTAGAATTAGTCATAAGAAAAATAGAGTAGGAACATGGCACCAATGCTGGGGGAAAAAAAGTGGAGAAGTTGTTCCTCCCAACCAACTCCCAGAGCAGCCAAATTACTTGCTCCATAGCCCTCGAGCCTGTTCGTTGAACCACAAGAGAAAATTATCTTAATATGCCATCTCTTGCATTACACAAATGTTCATCCTCGTCCAATGCTAGCCTCTTGTTGCTCATGGACATACTATTAAATAGTATTTTTCCTAGGACTTGGCCATTTATGAGCCTCCTTCTCTTTAGCAACTCAACTAGGAGTGCAGAACTGATTTTTTGGGATGATTCCTCCTGCATCTCGAGTTCTCACTCGGTGGTCTCTGCCACTTGTGATTCCCCTCTTATGGGTCAACAAACACTCTTTCAACAGCTACTTCCACTTTTTTTTTCCTTCAACATCTTTTATTAATAAGGAATGTTCTATTCTTAACTTTCCTGTCAAAGAATAATAAAATAATAATCAAAGTATTTTCCAACATAATTAATAAGTATTAATTCAAGGGGTGTTACACACACCTCCCTTTAAGAGATAACACTGTCCTCAGTGTTATAACTATTGCTTTTATTCATCCATCTTATCCTCTTGGAATAAGTCTAGATATGCCTCCTGCATTTTACTTTCCAACTCCCGAGTAGCTTCTTCCAGACTAAGGTGCTTCCATTGCACCTTTACCTGTCTAATGGTACGGTTCCAGAGTAAAATTTATTTCCTGTCAAGAATGTGTTTCAGTCCCAATTGGAACTCTCCCTTGGGTTCCACCTGGATTACATTCCAATTAATCACATGAAAAACATCATGAAGATATCTCTTCAATATAGAAATGTGAAACACATTATGTACTTTAATATTGGGCAATAGGGCTAACTGGTATGCAACCGACCCACTTTAGCTAGAATTTCAAATGGCCCACAATACTTGGGCGCCAATTTCTTATACTTGCCCAGTCTCAAGGTACTTTTCTTGGGCTTTACCTTTATGTATACATGGTCACCCACCTAGAACTCTCTAGGAGTTCTTTTTAAGTCAGCATAACTTTTCTGCCTGTCTTGGGAAACCTTCAAGTTTTGTTGTACCTGTTTCACTATTAGTTCCATATCTTCTAATAAATCAGGTCCTAAGATTAATCTATCAACAGGGCTGCTCCATGAGATTGGAGTATTACACTTACACCCATATAAAATTTCAAATGGACTCATACTTGGATAAACTTGGAAATTGTTGTTATAAGCAAATTCAACTAAGTGTAGGTAGTCTTCCCACTTAACTGGTTTGTCCATAACAACATTCTTAGCATGTCCTATAGAACTTGGTTTACCCTTTCAGTATGCCCATCTGTTTGTGGATGATATGCAGTATTATAATTTAACTGGGTACCCAAGCCTTTAAATAAGGGTTTCCAGAAGTTACTTGTAAACTTCACATCTCTATCCGAGACTATTACCTTCGGTATGCCATGTAACCTAAATATTTCTTTCATGAAGATGTCTGCAATATTAACATATTTGTAGGTATATTTTACAAGAATAAAATGATCCTCTTTGCTTAATTTTTCAACCACAACCATGATGGAATCATGTTTTCTGAAATTCTTACGCAATCCGGTGATGAAATATATATTGATGGTCTCCCACTTCCATTCTGGAATGGGTAGTGGCTGCAACAATCCTGCAGGATGTTGATGCTCTGCTTTAGCTTACTGACATTTAAGGTAGCGATCTAAGTATTCAGCAACTTCCTTTTTCATGTTTGGCCAAAAGAAGTCATTTCTGATCATGGTAATCATTTTCTGATACCCTAGATGCCTCAAGTATGGTCTTTTATGTAGTGCATCCATGACTGTCAATTCAATTTCTCTTATGTTTGGTATATATAGCTCGTCTTTATACAACAATAGTCCTTGTTGGTTTAGGCTAAAGTATGTTTTTACTTGTTCGTGTTCATCTTTAGCAGTCTTTTCTTTTAAATTCTGATATTCACCATCAGAATTTCCAGTACTTAAAATCTGATTTCCCAGATCAGATTCGTAGTTGCTCCTTGCACACAGTAAATTCGCATGACGACTTAAAGCATATGCTACATTATTTTCCTTTCCCTTTATATGTTTTATTTTGAAGTCATACTCACTTAGAAAGGACAACCATCTAGCTTGTATTGCGTTCAAATTCTGTTGATCAAATAAATATTAAAGGCTTATTTTGTTTGACATAATTAAAAAAAATCTCCAAATTAAGTAATGTCGCCACATTTTTAAGGAATGAATTATAGCAGCAAGTTCTAGATCATCTGACGCATAATTCTTCTCATGATCTTTTAGTTTTATGGATTCATAAGTTACAATATAATTGTCTTGTAGTAAAACTCCACCTAACCCTTCATTGCAAGCATCGGTATATACGACGAAATCATTGAATGGATCAGCAATTTTTAAGATCGGGGCAGTGGTTAATAGGTGTTTTAATTTATTAAAAAATTTCTCGCACTTTTTAGTCTACTCAAACTTTTTTCCTTTCTTTTGGAAGGAAGTTATGGGGTAGGAAATCTTAGAAAATCCTTCTATGAACTTCCTGTAGTATCCAATGATTCCCATAAATGATCTGATGTCAGATACATTTTTAGGAACCGGCCATTCCATGATGACCTTTACCTTATCTGGGTCGACTGAGATTCCATCCTTGGACACTACGTGTTCGAGGTACTGAATCTTGTCTTTGAAAAATTCACACTTACTGAACTTTGCATAAATTTGTTGTTCTTTTAATACTTGCAAAACTATTTTCAGATGTTCTTCGTGTTCTTGTTCATTCTTAAAGTAGATTAATATGTCGTCAATGAAGAGAACCAAAAATTACTTAAGATGTTGTTCATTAAACACGTGAATGAAGTAGGTGAGTTTGTCAACCCAAAGGGAATTACGACAAACTCATAGTGACAATCACGGGTCCTAAATGTTGTTTTAAAAATATATTCATCTTTTATTCGCACTTGATGATAACCTGACGTTAGATCTATATTTGAAAATATAGTTTCTCTGCGGAACTGATCGAACAGATCATCTATCCAGGGAAGTGGGTATTGGTTTTTAATAGTCATTTTATTTAGTTGCCTGTAATCTATACTTAACCTTAGTGTACCGTCCTTATTTTTCACAAACACGACCGATGCTCCCCAGGGAGACACACTTGGTCGAATGTACATTTTATCGATTAGTTCTGGTAATTGTGATTTTAGTTTTGTGGTTTTGATTATGTTCATTCAATATGGATCTTTCGATGGTGGTACCGCTCTAGGTATCAAATCAATTGTGAATTCTATTTCCCTTTTTAGACGAATTCCATGGACTTCTTATAGAAAGATATCTTCGAACTCCTTTAAATCAAGTATGTCTTCTAGTTTAGGTTTCATATCATTTTCCTTGTCATTTATTATCTACACTGTGAATACCTTAAATCATTTTCTTACTAATCTCTTCATTTGCAAAGTAGAGATTTCTCTTATGGTTACCTTCCTAGGAATCCCTTTCACTTTTATAATATTTCCATTATTCTCAGTACATGTAAATGTTTTATCAAAACTTAATTCTCTTCAAGACAATCCATTCCTATTAATATATCATAAGATCCTAAAGGAAATATATTTATGATTCACATGGGTAAGGAAATCATTCAACATTATCTTACAATTTCTAACAATACTAGTAACCTTTCTTTTTGTATCTGTGGCTAACTGTACTAGCCACGACTTATCAAACTTTTCAGGTACCAAATTGCATAAATAAACTACTCTAGGTGAAATATAACTCAGGCTTGCTCCTGGTTCAATTAAGATAGAGATAGTTTGATTGTTTATCATACCTTCAATTTCAACCATGGAAGTCTGGTGGTCTGCTTGCCGATTTTCCAGTGCAATGCAGATTCTGGGCATGCTCATGGCCATATCCCCAACTGTTACTGCTTTCTAGATAGAATGAACATTAAACTTTTGTTTCCTTGTTGGACAGTCTTTAAAGTAGTATTTCTTTCCACACTCCCAACATTTTAAGAGTTCTTTTTGTGTTGGATTTTTACTAGGAACAGTTGAGGATACTGCAGAATCTTGAGGTTTAAAATCTTTGTAATTGTTACCCTGACACCTTATATGATTAGTTCCCATGTTTTTATGGAACTTATTTTGTTTTCTTTTAGAATCAAAATTATCTGGCCTTTGATTTTTCTAAGCTGGTATACTTTCTCTTTTATTCTTGTTTTGTTCATAACAGAAGTTGGCCTTCCTCGTCACTTCCTCTAGTGTCTTTGGATTGTCATATTCAATATGTTCTTTAAACATGAGGGGCAGGCAAGTAAGAAACCGATGTATCTTGGGCTTCTCATCAATTATGTAGGGGACATAGCGAAGTAAGCTTAAGAACTTACTACATAGTTCTTTCATTGTCATGGCCCCTAACCTTAGTTCATAAAAATCTTTGTCTTTTTCTTCATAACATTCTTCAGATAAATGTTTTATTTTAAAAAATTTCTTAAAAGTTTTCCAGGTTACATACCTTTCTTTTATACCCTTAACTTTCTTTATGTCTTGCCACCATATATCTACCTTTCTGGTCAGATTATAAATGGCCATTTTTTCTTTCAAATCATTTGAGTAATTATATATTTGGAAGTAATTTTTCATTCTGGACATCCAAGCCTATGCCTCCTCTCCCTTCACGATTGCCCCATTAAACATGGGTGGTTTAATTTTCTTGAATTCCCTAGATATTTCCTCATAGGGTCTGTACATTTTCTTCTTTTTATTTTCGTCACTGCTTTCACTTGACTCTTGAGATTTCCTGTGATGTTTAATTGACTCTTCACTTGAAGTGTCAAGGTTATGGCTGGAAAATTCTAGCTTTCTACCCTTGTGTTTATTGTACGGGACATTTTTAGGTAGTTCCTATTCATAATCCTTATTTTTGTCTTTTTCTTCATTATGGATTTTTGCTAACAAGATAGTGTTCAGTTCTTATTGATCCTTCATAATTCGCTCGTTATCTTCCTTAGCCTTTATTCATTCAGACCTTAGTTCATCCACAATCCTTTTTTATTCATATTTATTTTCCTGACTTTCATTTAGAATTACACATAACTCTTTGTCCCTTATATTCCCCTCTTCATTATTTAAAGGTTGTTTTTGGCGATGTTGTTCTTTTGTAGACATTCTCGCATCTGTCATATTTCCTGCAAAATATATTTGCACTTCTCTTTGCTGTGTATAAAAGAATTTTCAAGACAAACTAAACATGAGTTAGTTTGTTGTTTTCTATAGCAGTAGTGTGTTGAGACTATTCAGGCCTAGTGCTGAAATTGTGTTCTGATACCATATGTAACATACCTCAAAATTCAAACATAAAAATAAAAAAATCTATAACCATATATCTTCGGACATATTAACAAAATACCTAATTGTTATGAGGAATTACAAACAAATAGAGAGTTTAAAGCATAACCCTAGCCATATGAAATGATCATCATCTCCTTAAAAGAACTTAGAAACCCTTTTCCAAAAAGAATAGATTTCCAACAAAAACTCAAAAAAGATAAGTTACTGTTCTTCCACAAGAACCATTCCGCGGTTACGATTTCACGTTGCATTTCGCATTCCATATTTCGTTAAATAAATCATTTACCTTCTGCATCGTTGATTCCTTGCGGAATCAACCCTGACTGTCGATATTGACTTGATGAGGATCATGTGTTGCAGAAACGACAGTTTCTGTTAAATTAATCCTTTCCGCATTCCGCAAATGCGGGTTGCAGAAACTCCAAATTCGGTCAACTTAATCTTTTACTTACCACCTTTCAAATTCCGCAAATGCAGGTTGCGGGTCCTGGAAACTCCAAAATCCATGAACTTAATATTTTACTTCCCGTCTTCCGCATTACGCAAATGCGGATTACGAGTTGTGGATCACAAAAACTCCACAATATGTGAACTTAATCATTTACTTCCTGCCTTCTTCATTGTGCATTCCGCAAATGCAGATTGTGGATTGTGGTAACTCCAAAACCTGTGAACTTCATCTTTTACTTCTTGCCTTCCGCAAATGTGGATTGCGGGTTGGGTATCATGGAATCTCCAAAATCCGTGAACTTAATCTTTTACTTCCCACCTTCCACATTCTACATTCCGCAAATGAGGATTGCGGGTTGTGAGTTGTGGAAACTCAAAAATCCATGAACTTAATATTTTATACTTTCCGCACCGTTGATTTCTTACGGCTTAAGTCCCGACAGTTGATCTGATTCTTTGTGGATTCCATAGTGGAACCTTCGTGGCCAATATCAGCCATTGATCTTCTTTGTAGATGCAATCTCGACCGTTTATCTACTGTTTTTGTGGATCGACGTCTAACCTTGTGGATTAAGGAAAGCATGTTGCCTTACAAATTTTCGGAACTAAACCTCTGCAATCCGTCTTCCGCAACTTCAGTGAACCGTTGATCTTCTAAATTTGTGGATCAACGTATAACTTTGCAGATTCAAGGGTTTCTTCTTTGATTTGGGGTTTTTTATTTACTGTCAGCTAAACCATTCTAAATATTAACTTGATGCTTAACCCTTCTTTGATTTTGTCTTCTTTTTTCATAATTTTAACATTCAAGCCCTAACTGCGTTAAGTTGATTAGGGGTTCATACAACAAATTTTTAAGGTTTTCCTCTGTGTAAAACAAAAGAATTTTCATCTCCGACATAGGCATAATATAGATCAACGCTATAAATATCATTACATATTCAATCCACATTTAATAAGCATAATTAGGTTGAGCGGAAACGATACGAACAGACAATGCCCAGTTAAAAGTAGCTACACACGGTACATTTTCAAAAGAAACTGAGGATTCAATCCATTATATATAGAATCATGAGCTCTAAATTCTTGAAGTATTGGATTCGAAACTGTATCAACAAAAACCAGTTCTACCAACTTATGCTCAGAACGAGTTATTAATCACTACGGTAATAACATTGTACAAATCTAATATACTTCAGAGAAACACTGATATTTGTTCTACAAAAATGCATAATCCTACTACTTGGAGATGTAACTGTACATAAACATTTCACATACACATCCTACTGTAACTAGAATTAGTCATAAGAAAAACAGAGTAGGAACCTGACATCAATGCTGGGAAAACAAAAGTGGAGAAGTTGTTCCTCCCAACCAACTCTCATAGCAGCCAAATTACTTGCTCCAAAACCCCCAATATTGGTCGCTAAACCACAAGAGAAAAATATCTTAATGCACCATATCTTGCATTACACAGATGTTAATCCATGTCCAATGCTAGCCTCCTGTTGCTCATGGACATACTATTAAATAATATTTTTCCTAGGACTTGGTAATTTATGAGCCTCCTTCTCTTTAGCAACTCAACTAGGAGTGCAGACCTATTTTTTTGGGATGATGCCTCCTGCATCTCGAGTTCTCACTCGGTGGTCTCTGCCACTTGTCATTTCCCTCTTATGGCTCAGGGAACACTCTTTCAACAGCTACTTCCACTTTTGTTTTCCTTCGACATCTTTTATTAATAAGGAATGTTTTATTACAAAATGCTCTATTCTTGACTTTCCTGTCAAAAATAATAAAATAATAATCAAATTATTTTCCAACCAAATTAACAATTATTAATTCAGGGGGTATTACACATGTAAGAGTCAAACTCCTAATAAAATCGTTAGAACTCCTAACAAACTCCTCCAAACTCATAATAAACTAGTGCATCTCGTTGTTGGGAATTCATATAATCGTCCAAATACATATAATCATCCAAGCTTAAACGAGAATGAGACAAGTGTGTTGTCGATATTGATTATATGGGTGTCGCCCAAAATTAATCATTAATAATTTCAAAAAATTAAAAAAAAAATAGCTTAATTAACATGTGATAAGTACAATTAGTGATAGTTGTAAAAAAAAAAATTAATCTTCAACTATTTGATTATTAGATACAACTACGAGCTTAACTCCATCGATTATTAGATACAACTATTAGATTAACTCCAATGATTCTATAATTGTTAGCTCAACTTCAACTCTATTCATAGTTATATAGGATAACTATTAGTTTAACTATTAGATACAACTATTAGCTTAACACCAATGATTCTACAACAATTAGCTTAATTTCAACTCTAATCACTTAAGGCTTAGTCCAACTGCATTTGACATCTAGGATTCTAGCTAATGTGCAGTCATGTAAGAGTCGAACTCCTAATAAAATCGTTATAACTCCTAATAAACTCCTCCAAAATCCTAATAAACTAGTGCATCTCGTAGTTGGGCATCTAGCTAATATACAGTTTGTTTACATGCTTAGGTTTTCCATATAGATATAATTAGGTTTTTTATTCTTTTTAAAGGAGGTTAGGATGTTTACACCGATAGGCGTATATATCTTAGAATTTTGGAGTGGACTACCGTCTATGCTTTTTTATCCACCAATAAGAATGAGACAAGTGTATTGTCCAGATTGATTCTATGGGCGTCGTCAAAAATTAAACAAGAATGAGACAAGTGTACTGTCCAGATTGATTCTATGGGCGTTGTCTAAAATGAATAACTAGCACATCCACATAGTTTGTGGCTGGAGCACGTCGATAGGGATCAAATGGTTCAAATGGTTAAGAGATAGTTATGGAATGGAAGACAATTTAGAAATTAAATTTATTCCTCATATGCTTCTAGTTAAATGGGTTTAAGTGTGATTTATCCATGCTTAGGTACATATTATCACTAACATTCTTCCTGTTATGCATTTATCAACTATCAGTTATATTTTTAAGGATTCATCATCTATGAGTTATCCATGCATTGCTAGGAGTTATCCATTCATCAGCTAGCTAGCAATTATTTTTTATAATTGTTTATTTCAAATTTTGAACGACTACCATAGAATCAATATTAACAGTACACTTGTCTCATCTTTATTTGTAGATGAAAAAGCATAGGCCGTAGTCCACCCCAGATATCAAATAAAAACATATATCAACATAATTAATAATTTCAAAAAAATTTCAAAAAATAGCTTAAGTAACATGTGATAAGTGCAGTTAATGATAGTTGTAAAAATTAAAATGATCTTCAACTATTGGATTATTAGATACAACTACGAGCTTAACTCCATCGATTATTAGATACAACTATTAACTTAACTCCAATGATTATAGAACTATTAGCTTAACATCAACTCTAATCACAGTTATATTGGATAACTTTGAGCTTAAATATTAGAGAGAACTATTAGCTTAACTCCAATGATTCTAGAACTATTAGCTTAACTTCAACTCTAATAACTTAAGGCTTAGTCCAAATGCATTTGGAATCTAGGAGTCTAGCTAATGTACAGTCATGTAAGAGTCGAACTCCTAATAAAATCGCTCAAACTCCTAATAAACTCTTGCATCGCGTTACGCCAATAGGCGTATACATCTTAGAATTTTGGGGTGGACTACCATCTATGCTTTTTCATCTACCAACGAGAATGAGACAAGTGTACTGTCCAGATTGATTTTATGGGCATCGTCCAAAATTCATAATTAATAATTTAAAAAATTAAAAAATAGATTAGTGAACATCTGATAAGTACACTTCGTGATAGTTGGAAAAAATAAAATTCAACTTCAACTATTAGATTATTAGATCCAACTATTCGATTAATAGATACAACTATGAGCTTAACTCCATTGATGATGCAACTATTAGCTTAATGTCAACTCCAATCATGACTTTTACTTGAACTGCATATTGTCAATATATTAATTTTATAATAATAATAATAATAATATATTTTTAAGGTCACCGCCAAGCGAGACACCAAATTGGTGTATGAGACCCCCTTGTTTGTGGGACAAGGGACCCCCCTCTGCGCAGCGATTTAACTGCTAAAGTCTACAGAGGTGTACATACACTACCCCCCTCTGGATTTGAACCCATGACCTCCTAAGAGGAAACACATGCTCTTAACCATTAGGCCCACTCATGCTTTAAATTAACTATTAGTTGGAAAAATTAAACTTCAACTTCAACTATTCGATTATTAGATACAACTATTCAATTAATAGATACAACTATGATCTTAACTCCATTGATGATACAACTATGATCTTAACTCCATTGATGATACAACTATTAGCTTAACTTCAACTCCAATCATGACTTTTAATTGAAGTGTTATTCTTGATATATTAACTTTTAAATTAACTATTATATACAACTATTAGCTTAAATCCAATGATTCTACAACTATTAACTTAACTTCTACTCTAATCACGGTTATATTGGATAACTATTAGCTTAACTTCAACTCTGATCACTTAAAGCTTAGTTTAAGTACATTTGGCATCTAGGAGTCTAGCTAATGTGCACTTGTGCAACAATTGAACTCCTAATAAAATCGTTTGAACTCCTAATAAACTCCTCCATTTGGTAGTTGGGCATCTAGCTAATTACACTAATATGTGTTTATTACGCCAATAAGCGTATATATCTTAGAATTTTTGGGGTGGACTACCATCTATGATTTTTCATGTACGAACGATAATGAGACAAGTGCACTCTCCAGATTTATTCTATGGGTGTCATCCAAAATTCATACTTAATAATTCAAAAAAAAATAGTTAACATCTCATAATTACAGTTTGTGATAGTTGGAAAAATTAAAATTCAGCTTCAATTATTCGATTATTAGATACAACTATGAGCTTAAATCCATTGATGATACAACCTTTATATTAATGTCAACTCCAACAATGATTTTTACTTGATCTGCAATTGTCTATATATTAACTTTTAAATTAACTATTACTTGGAAAAGTAAACTTCCACTTCAACTATTAGATTATTAAGCTTATGGGCATATATATCTTAAAAATTTGGGGTCAACTATCATCTATGGACGAGAATGAGATAAGTGTACTGCAGATATTGATTCTATGGGCGTCCTCCAAAATTTATAATTAATAAGGCTTTCCAGGATGGGGCCGCCTTGCCTGCTGGGAGGGAGGATGCCTCCATCCAGTAGTTTGTTCCTTTCTCTCCCTGATCCCGGTTCTTTTTATAATACTATAGTAATCTCCCCGATCCCGGTTCTTTTTACCTTTCTAGGGATAATTTATATCAACTTTTCAAAATAAGGGAAACATTTGAAATTATCCATCTATATAAATTTATAAATTTATCAAGATGTTGAAATTCTTATGCTATAAAGTTCAACTCATCATTCAAAATATTGAAAATAATGATCAATTATAATCACTCACTCAGTCATGTGATGCGCTTAGTGCTTAGTTGTGCAAGAGATGTGTCTCTGACTCCCAATTCACTTGGGGATGTGATCTAAAGTGTGACTATGTGTCAACAACTACGACTATAACAAAAAAGAAGAACTACTAGTCTACTACCAGGCCCAAAACGAGCTCAAAATTTGTGCCTACTACCTATGTGAACCTCGCTACCAATGTTCACTCTTTTTTAGTCAAAATGAAATCGAAAAGGTCAATTTGATGAGTCCTCCTCTACAAGACTTCATTTCTTGCATGAATATCATGGACTCACGACAACTATAAACAACACTTGATGTCATGCAAATACAAATAATTGCATGTGGCTAGGATCACAAACTGTGCAGAGGTCGATTTATGCATTGCTATAGGGAGGTGTCATTGGGCACACGATATGGAAAAACAATTTGGTTATTAATAAAATTAAAAACACAATTGTTGGCTCAAGAATAGTCTTCAATTTGATGGGTGGCATGATCGTGATGTAATCTCCTTCCATCCTTCCAAACATTTGTGGTTTCTCACAACATTTGTCCTCGGCGCCACCAAAATACATATAAAAATTACTTGTCTTTACATCCTCTTCCCTTTAAATCCTCATCTCATAGTCATAACTAAGGATTATTATGCATGGACAATCTCACCTTATAATACGAATTGTGTCAAAGCACAAAGACAACCATAAAATATTAAATGTGTCAAGATGCAAATAGTAAGAGACAACTATAAGTAAGTCTTATATTAAATTTACCATATAAGTCTTTAATTAGCATTATCAACTGAGATTTGACACGTTGGATTGTTGTGATCTTCTTATCACTCCTTACCAATGTGATTGCAATGCATTCTTTGAAGGTGAAGTCCATAATTTTAGGTCTTCTTCCTCATTATCATGCCTTTTGGTAAGACAATAAAGAGGGACGCAGTGGCCTGCATCAGCATGAAAAACAGTTTCGACATAGAGGTATACACATTAATTGTTTTCATTAAATAACTTAAATTCCTACCTGTGACCGTGGATTCAATGAATCATGGACTCATACAAAACACAACAAATTTTAGATCCTCGAGCCCTTAATTACTCACACCTAGAACTTACTCAAATCTAGCCATTAATAAACTTCTTTTGGTATTTTGCTTCAATCTAAAAGGCACATTGTTGAGACTTAGACATGCACTGAGTTGCAAGGATTCAATTGACATATGCTTGATTGCATTTCCCCTCCATCCCATGCATCTATTCTTTCACGACAAGTGTTGAACAAAACAAATTTGATACCCCGACCCCGCTTATGCTAGCTTTTCTAACTTCCTTGGTATGTAGGTAATTTTTTTTTAATGTTTTATGAGTTGTGTATTATTTTTTCTTAGGTGCCCAATCCTTATCATTCTTACATCTCTCAAGCTTGGATTGCACATGGATGCCCCAATATGGTTATGACATAGTCTAAGTAGTTTTTTTGTATAATGAAGTGTGCTCCAACTTGAAAAAAATAAAATAGAATAGTTGTTATGTTAATTAATGATACACATATGATAACTTAATGTGTTCAAAATAAGTCTTATTGAAAATGTATCATTTTTTCATGTAAATATTAAAGGATGCTTAATTGTTAAAAATTGTAGAAATTTGAAAGAACAATATTTATTTTTTGCATTTTTTTGGTAAAAAGATATAGTTAATTTAAGTCAATTATTTATATTACTCGTCATCTTTGAAATGCTCCAAAAATAAATGCCCTTCCAATTGAAATTAAGACCCGCCCTTTAAATTTGATCATTGTGCCCCTCCATACTTTTCAAGGTTTGAGGAGAGTGTTTAAAGAAATTATGTGTATAAAAAGAATTTATTAGTTTGATAGGATAATATTTTGTAATATATATTAAAAATTAGATAAAGGGAGGTTATAAGTTTATAGAACAGGAAGTAATTTTTTTCATAATCTTCATTTATATGATTAATTAATTATATAGTTTAGTATAAATTATATGTTCATAAAATATAAATGATACATAATTGTGTTTATGTTATTTTATTATAGATGGTTATATATAAAATTATGTCTATGTTATTATATTAATAGTAGGATAAATAATATTGACATTTATGAAGATATGTTTATGTTATTGATGATGATAATGGTGGTGGTGGTGCTTAACGTACCAAACTTGATCTATCTAATCTAAATAAACAAATTAATTAGTTTGTTTTAAAAATGTATTTCTATGTTCAAAAAGCTTGGAAAGAAGCCTTCCAAACACAATATTATATATGGTTATGTATGAAGTTAAGATTATATTTATGTTATTATATTATATTATATTATATTATATTATATTATGATTTTTAGATTATATACCAGTATAGATCCATTTTAATTATGTCTCTACCAAGGGCCGAGAGGGATCAAGTTCTCTTGAGGTGTAAACCCTTTTTAATTTACAACAATGTCTAATAAGTATTCCTAATTGGAGGCAAATGACCAACTTACTTAAGTAATTTCAAAATAAGGTAAATACCAGTAACATTAATAATCATATAATCAAATACTTTTCAAAAAATTGCTTTACTTGTCTTTCTTTAAAACTAATAATGAATATTAAGAGTAGTTAATGAGTAAAATAATCCTTATAAAATTTCAAAATCTAGATTTATTGGAATTTGAAAAACGTGTTTAAATGTAGTCATTGCGCAGTCGGAGATTGAGGTATGAAAAGGAAGTTGCGTTGGAGAGTTGAAGATCTCGACATTTCGAACCCTACTCTGGGATTATCATCAGGAAAACTTGAAGCTTATGGTGAGAGAAGGGTGGCCCAAAAGGTATACATACTCGTTTTTATGAAAATCAAGAAAGAAGTCAATTCTAGATTAATGGAAGTAGTTTTAATTTTAATTTAATAATCAATTTTTTTTTAAAAATTAATTTTAAGGATTTTAACCAAAGGTTAATTTTAATATTTAACCTTTGTTTTTATTTATTATATTAAAGTGTTAAATTTTTAAAATTTTATAAAATTTATTGAATAAGGGCTAACAAAAGTTTAAAAAGGGGCGAAGGTTAAAATTTTTACAAGGTCACGGTGTCTTAAAGACAAAAGAAAAGGTTTAAATTAGAATTTTTAAAAATAATAAGTTTTACAATAATAAATTATAATTATAATTTTTTTATTTTAATTTATTGAAAAATTTTGTATCCTAAATTGTTAAAAGTTAAGATCAAGGTAAAGATACTAAGGTTTCAACCAAAAATTTTGTATTTTAAAGAGTCTTAGATTTATTAAATTTTTTAACTTTTTATTTTTTATTTTTATATTATAAATTTTTTTTTAAAGTTTTTTATAAATTTTTAATAATTTATTTAAATGTCACTTAAAATTGTTTGCCAAAGTTTTAAGGGGGAATTAAAAATTTTAAGGGAAAAGTTCTATGATAGTTTGAAGAAGTATTAGGTTTTTAGAGTTTTATTATAAAAAATTTTAATTTTTAATATTTAAAAATGGGGGAGGTCTAAAGAGAAACAAACCTAGGAACATTAATTAGGGTTAAAAAAAAATTAAGAGAAAACTTTAGGGAGGGCTAAACTAAGGAAAGCACACTAAATACAAGGGGAACCAAAAACCTAAGAAGGAAAAACTTTAGCTAAGACGACAGGAGGAGTAAACACCAGGGCAACTCAATATAATGGGTTTTCTTTAGTTTGCAGGGAGTGAAGCAGTGGTTTCCAAGAATCACTAATCTTGTCGCCATCATCTCTGTTGAGACAATTCTCATTGAGGTTGATTTCGATTTTCTCCCTAATTTTTTGTTTGACCAGGTTGTCTTCCCTAGCTATGACTTTTGCATTTTCAAGGCAAATGTGATGACCGGCTATGAACGCGTGTTCTGCAAGGGCAGACTTTTTATATCTATTATGTTTGAGGTCAACGTTGTGTTCCTTGAATCTTGTCTCCATGGAATGACCAGTTTCACCTATATACATCTTATTACAAGAATAAGGAATGCAGTAAACACCTTTGTAAGCTTTAGGTTCGACTGGGTCTTTGAGGGAGTCCACCAAGTTTCTAATGGTATTGGGAGGTGTGAAGAACACTTGGATTTTGTGTCTTTTTAGGGTTTTGGCTAATTTGTCCATGGTGCCTTTTATGTAAGGGAGGAAGACTTTGTTAATATTGATGTCTTTATCATTGTCCTTGGTCCTACATCCCTTGGGTTTATTTGTAGAGGCTACCACCTTCCTAAATTTTCTTCCACTATATCCGTTGTCCTCAAAGACTTTCTCTAAATGGTCGATCTCCTCTTTGATATGTTCTTTATCGTAGATTCTTGGAGCTCTGGTAACAAGGGTGTTGATTACTCCAATCTTCTGAGGTGGGAAATGATGGGAGTCGGCATGAAGATACCTATCAATGTGAGTCTTTTTTCTATAAACTTGGTGAGAGACAGAACCATCTTCTTTTCTTGAAATAAGGACATCGAGAAAATGTAGTTTATTATTCTCCTTGATCTCTATGGTGAACTTGATGTTATTGTTCTCATTATTAAGGTGTTCAAGAAATTGGTTTAGGGTATCCAGCCCATGTGGCCAAACCACATCCGTGTCATCTATGTAGCGTTTCCATCTTTTTGGTTTAAGGGGGAACTAATCGATAGCTCGTTTCTCAAACATCTCCATGTAAAGATTAGCTACTATTGGGGAAAGAGGAGAACCGATCGCCACACCTTCTATTTGTTCATAAAACACGTGTTGGAATGTGAAGAAAGTGGATTTCAGGCACACCTCCACAAGTATGGCTATGTCGGCATTAGTCAAGTCTCTTATGGTAGCAATTGCTTCATCGACGAGGATTTTTGTGTAAAGGGAGACAACATCAAAGCTAACGAGGATGTCACCAATATCTAAGGATTCATCGCAAATTTCTTTCACCCAGCTAGTGGAATATTTAACAAAGGAGTTTGTTTTACCTACCAGGGGTTTTAAAAGATTAGCGAGGTATTTGGCTAGTTTATAGGTTGGGGAGCCAATTGTGTTCACAATTGGTCTAAGGGGAATGCCCTTTTTGTGTATTTTCGGAAGCCCGTAGATTCTAGGGGCAATGCCTTCTTTGGGAAGAAGTTTCTTTTTCAACCCTTCATCTAGTTTTGAGTTGATGATGGCATTGTAAACTGTTTTGTGAAATTTCTTGCTTAGGTCTTTGCTTAGTTGTCGATAACTCCCACAAGCAAGATTTTCAACCATCTTGTTGTTGTAATCAACCGTATTTAACACAACCGTGGCATTGCCCTTATCTGCTTTAATGATCTTGATTTCTTGGTTATTTCTAAGCTTAAACAATGCTATTTTTTCTTCCCTAGACAGGTTAGGTCTTGGTGGTTTTGCATTCCTAAGAAGATTTTGAGAAATGACTTGTTTTTCTCTATAACTAAAAATGAACATTTACATGTTAGGGTTAACCTTGACTTGGGAATGAGTAAAAATGTAAGTGGTTTAAGGCACATGGTTTTAGTGGCCTATGCTTTCTTGTTAGTTGTATTTGCATTTAAAGAACATTATAAATATGGTTGTAATATTTCATTGTAATCGCTATTATTGTGTAATTTATTTTCTATCACATATTTTATACCTAACTTTATGTCTCCTTAGGTTTCAAGTTAACGAAAATTTAAATTGAAATTTGATATATAATAATATAAATGTGTTTTACAATTTAGCCAATTTTAAATTAAATTTTATATGTTCTTAGTTTTATAATTTTTCTTTTTACTATTCAAGTCAATTGAATTTTACTACTAATATTTTAGTACTGATTTTGTAAGATTGTGAGTATTGCCCTAATATGGTTGTATATTTATATGTGTATAATATTTTTTATTTTTTATTTTTTAGTTATAAGTAGACATGTTATAAGTGTTTTTTTTTACTTTTTATTATTATTATTTTTATAGAGCCGACATGTGCCACGCCAGCGTTACAGATGAGGCACATCTTACCCATTTGAGATGTAGAAAGCACCTCTCAGCACAATAAAGTTGAATTTAAATAAATTAATATTTTAAATTAATTTTTATTAGTTTATTTGGTTGAGGTATCCACCTTTATGACAACTTAGTTGAAAGGACTGTCTCAAGTAAGTAACATTTCCAACTACTAATATGATAAAATGTAGTATATATATTTTATATAAACAAATATATATAGAGAAAAACAAAAAAATATTATTTAAATATGCATAAAAATATTTGAAATATAATATTTATATAAAAATATTGTTTCAATGTAAATGTAAGTGTAAATATAAATATTTGATATTAATAATATATATATATTAAATTCAAAATTATTACATTACAAATTATTATAATTCATTTGCATTTTTCTTGCAATTTACATTATATAATGATTTTGAATATCTTATATAATTCTCCCGTCTTTGAAATATTTAATAATTTTAAATAGTTATGTTTATTTGTTTTTAAAATCATTAAATTATTTTAATGATTTAAAAAATAGAATAAAGCCCTCCTCGAGCGGTCCTCTCTTTGAAATATTTAATAATTTTAAATAGTTATCTTTATTTATGTTTTTAAATTATTAAATTATATGTAAATAGTAAATAATTATTATATATTATAAAGGAATAATCTATCGATCCGACCATTTGCATCAATCGGACGATCAAGGCTCTATTTAGGCGGCGACGGTGCTTTGGACGTCGGATTGATGCAAATGGTTGGGTCGATAGGTTATTCCTATTATAAACATTCTATTAAAAAAGTTAAAATGTGATTATTTATACATTTTCATAATATTTTTTCTTAAATGTTTAGTTGGGAAATTGAACAAAAATCTTTGCATTTGCTTTAAATCTTGTTTGGGCTTCATCATAACATGTAGGATGCTTGCTAATGTGTAGGTGCAACTGGGATGTGGATGAGTGGGGACGAGAGAAAAACAATATTGCATAGGGAAGATCAATTGGTTTCTTATTATTTGTCTCAAGAAGTTCCAATTTTTAATGGTAATTCTTTTATTTATGTTTTGAGAAATTGAACAATATTATTTTCCTTTGCCATAAATTTTGTGTGGGTGTCATTATAACATGCACATGCTTAGGGAAAGCGAGAAGGTATAATGCTTAGGGAAGATCATTTGGTTTCTCATTGTTGGTTTAAGTGTTCTTTGGCTTAAGAAGTTCTCATTTTTAAGGGTATTTTTTATTTTTATGATTTAGGAAATTAAATAATAATATTTTATTTTGCTTTAAATCTGGTTTGTTGTAATAGGTAATAAATTATAGAAGAGTGAATTGATATTTCATGATGTCTAAAAACACCTTTACATCGAAGTACAATGAACAAGATTCATAAGAATACAAAATGAATTGTTGATCACCATGATGATAGATCAGTCTAATAGACCATTATAGGTTTTGACCATGGGTCAAACCAAAAACCATGGGACCACCTTAATTACAATTGTCCATATAATGCTAAAATCCATAGTTGATATGATTAATGCATATTTTAGTGAAGGGTTGGCTCCCATAAATAGTCAACTCCCTTGTAGTTTAGTCAACGTCGGTCCCTTAGAATGGTCAACTCCATTGATCCTCGATCCCAACAACCTTACTTACATTCCAATTCCACCTATCAAAACGGGGGGAGGTGTACATAACTTCCACCTAAAATGTTATGGGCATTAACAATTCATAAATCACAAGATATGACATGAACAAAAGCTACAATAGACATTGGTAACATTGAACATCAAGCATTGAACTTCAATGGAATATCAAGAGTCGCATCTTTAAATAAATTGCACATATCCATAACTTTCACTTTTAAAGGATAAAAAAAATGAATGGAAATTTGCATGTCAATCAAAAGAAGTAAGAACAAATCATGCTACAATCTATACCAATAGTACCATGTCTATTATAAATCATACCTTCATAACCAATTGTCTTTTGTCACAATGATATACAAATTTTTTAATTATAATTCACTTTAATTTTAATTAGAGCTCAATTTTGAGGTTGCTCCCATTCCAAAATAGAATGGCACATTCTTCACTCATAGATGCATGCTTTCAGATCCATTTAATGAAGTACAAGACCCTTCAAATTTTCATGTCAATGTTACTTGTATGAGTATTTTCCATTATGTTCTTTTTTTAAGACAGAAACGGATATATTAATAAGAAATGGTGTAACCACTGAAGAGTAACCACAGAGTTCGGGTGCCCTTGAGGAAGCAGCAATTAGAAAACCAAAATCAATCCATATAGTTCAGATTATTACACTTTGTGAGTTGCAGAAAGAAACTAGATGCTAGAAATTATTAACAACTATGTATAGGAAGTGCCAAAAAACAAAATTTAGAGACTACATGGATTTATAAGCTTTTCCACCGTGACGAGAGGAGGATCCTGGTCCAACTGCAGCTTCCAGGTTTACAACCTTGAGCTCCAATTTTTCTAGTTTGATTTCCAGTTCTGCAAGAAACCTTGTGAGGGATTGTTCAGTCTGCTTGATTGAGAATTCAAATTCCTTTCTCAACTGAGTAATGTCTTGATCCACAATATCCAGATGATGACCTCCTTCCGTATCCATTCGGTTCAGCATGTGATTCATCTTCCTCGTCCTCTTTCTTATGTCCCGAATATCAGCTTCCACATTCTGAGCCATAGGAGAGGACGCGGTAGATTCTGAGGAAGTGTCCATGGGAGCGAAAAATTATCAGAGTTCCTTCAACCCTTGTAACTCCAACGAGTCTACAAATAATCCAACGTCAAGGAAGACAAAGCAAGCCACCACCCTGCTTAATACCACCCTTCACCTTCGTCGTCATATCAATTGATGCTGCGGGATAGAAGATCTCAGGCATCGTACATTGAAGGACAAGTCTAGGAGCAAGCCACTTCAGGCTGACGGGAAGCGGATTGGACAAGAACCGGTTTTGTGCATCTGAACAGACCATAGTATTTAACCAGGAACATGTTGCATGCTTGAGCTCACACACCTTCACCTGAATCCACCTAATGCCACATGGAGGGCCCAGTTGTTATCCCAAAGGGGCTTCGAAGAAGGGGAGTAAGGCTGAGGGATATGACCATAAAGTTTAAGAGAAAAGGCCTGGTTGCTAAGGGATAGGACAATAGAACCGTACGTTGTTCATAGCGAGAACTCCTTTGCCGAGATCGAAAGCAGAGTTCGTAGCCAGGTCTGCTAAGGAGTTGTGCTTCCTTAAGACGTGAAAATAGTCGATTTTCTGAAAGGAGGTGGAAAGACTTTGAATTTTCCTTATCAAATGACGGATCTTCGGCTTGGAAGGAGGATTGCTAGTTGAAAGAGCTTGGATGACAAGCCTTGAGTCTCCAATAACAGTGATTTCATTGATACCTTGAGTTTTGGAAAGAAGAAGGCCTTGCCAAAGAGCCAAAGCTTCAGCCAAATTGTTTGATTCGTGCCCGAGACCCCAAGAATAGGACATTTTCTGAATTCCTTTTGGGGTAATGAGAACCACTCCCCCCCTGCCACCCCTGATTTTCCATTATGTTTTTACTTTGTATTGGAAGTAGGAATTTAACTTTGGAGTATAGTTCTCTCATCTTACTCTCTTCTGACTCTCTTTTGGACTTAAAAACTTGAAACAAAAGCACCCAATAGGAACTTGTAAAATAATATTTAATAGCAAACCTTCTCAAAAATAAAAGTGCTCACATTTCCATGTCTCCACACTTTAGGCTATCTAATCTAAACTTCAACTATCTCTATTTTCATTATTGTGTGGTGTAACATGAACAAAGACTCAACATCTCAACTTGTTTCATCATCGTCCACCCTTTCCTCTTTTCATAAATTCATCGTAAAGTGGATTATCGCAAATTGACCTTGTATTTTAGACTAAATCTCTAATCATCCCTTCCAATGACCTGAAATTATGCGTTAATCCTTTGGGTTGTCCTACTCTATATAGTTAGTACTTTACAATATTATTTATTTTATATTTTTTTTCCTATTAATTGGGTGTCAAAGCCTAGACTTACATCTATTGCACTCAATGGTATATATTTTACAAATCAAACCGTTTAAATTGGTATGAGTGAGTACATATTAGAATAGCATTAGAAAGATTGAAATATCTATTTTTAATGAAGAATATGCAACCTTGACCCAATATTTCTTCTGGACACCGTTGTTTGATCTGGATTTATGTGAGAACGAAATGAAAGAGCATATATAGAACCACATACACAAATATATTGCAAGGAACATAGCAATACCGTAAACTCAAATTTTGTTAAATGAATGAAACATAATATACTATAAAATAAAAGTAGTTAGAATGGTGGTCATTATATCTCTAAGAACATATATGTAGCGTCTACACTCATTCGTGACAAGTTGATTACAAAAGGAGGTCAAAGGGCCTTTTATCATAAGCATGGGGGAAAACCATAAATCCAAAAACCTAACCCCGGGATATGAATCGTAAAATGGTTTGCGAGACCCGAGGTGGTTATGTCACATCCCCTCCCCTCATACCGATGATGGAGAGGATGCGACTAAGCTGTTGCTGCTGTTAGACTAGGCAATCTAGCCCCATGAACATGATAATAAAAATGCCTTGAATTAAAACATACATAGATGCATAATAAATGTAACTATACAGCGGAAGAAAATAATCCATTCAAGCATTCAACATGTTCATAATTCATAAATCAAGCAAATATAGTTGCAGAGGTAAATACACAAGAGAAATACAAGTGAGTACTTATCATGTAATTGAGCTGGCCCGCAACTAGCTATGTAGCTGCAACGTTCCACCCAACCATAGGCCAATGTGCTCATTAATCTTTCAGCATCACTGCCACCCTCGAGCTGGGCATGATTTCCACAAGGAACTAGGGAACAACAGGCTTACACACAGCAAGACCATACACACATAGTCAAGCTAACATATAGTTGGGTTTCATAGACTGTCCAGCCAAGCCAGTAAACAACTGGGTTTCACAGGCTATCAAGGCAACAAACCAATAACATAGGGGTTCCTTGGACTTACTTAGCTAAGCCAAATTTCACATCAAACACACAGCCTTCCATCTAATAGATGGGTTTTCTCAGATGGCTAAGGCAACAAGCCAACACAAGAAAATCATGTCTCAACACAATCAGACCATCCCGCAAATGAGTTCCTTGGACTTACTCAGCCAAGTCAACACAAGGATGCACTTCACAGCAAAATACCATTATTGGGTATGGAAAAAAATGCTCCTAGGAAGCCAAAACGAAAATGGAAACAAGGGGAAAACAACCCTCTGACAGCAAATTCAATTTAAGAGACACCTATGGCTTCACTGTTGATGTATATGTAACTTTAGAATGTATTCACTTGTATATGTCATGTATTGTACCCCGATGTTTATTTCGGGAATTATCTGTAACGTAATTGAGTCATGTCATTCCCCGATGTTCCTATCGGGAGGTTCTATAATGTAAACAAGTCATATCAAGTCATTGTGGGTAACCCTCCTATTGATCAAGGGTTAAAGTCCCCACAGTTCCGGGGCCCTAGGGTTATTAGACTCTCCTAGAGAAGTTGGCCCTAGTGAGTTATTGTCAAGTCGAGAATTAGTATAAATATAGAGTGAGCCTCTCTATTTATCACACACTCACTCACGCTCAGTTGTAGTGCATAGTTGAGGAAGAAGAAGACACTGGGGCTAGGAAGAAAGAGGCTACTGCTGTTGGGAGATCATCTTACTGTTTTGGGGTTTTACTTTTGGTGTTGATTCTATCTTTGAGGAAGTTGCAGGGTTTTCTCCATTTATGGTTTCCCTGAGGAAAAACATTGTGTTCATTGTCTCTTGTGTTTGATTGTTGTACTTGTTGTTCTCTCAGTTAAAGATCCTAACATAATGCTAGCTTGAATGATAAAATTCTAACATGGTATCAGAGCTAACCTGAGAAGAAGACACTGTGTAGCTGCAGGAACTAGGGCTTCCTATTTTTTGGATCTCTCTCCACAAATTTTCAAAAAAATAAGGTTGGACTAACTCTCCTCCCTAGGGCGCATCTTTCTGTCGAAGCAGAATCCAATTCTGAGCTTTTTCAATTTTGGACCCAACACTGCTGCCGAAAATTAGGGCTTTCCACAGAAGTGGAATTTTTCAGTGAGCCCAGGGCTGGATTGATCTCCTCCTCAAAATCGAAGGTTAGAGATCAAGATCAAAGAATTTGGTTGGACAGAACTCCGGAAAATCCAAACCCTAATCTGCTCCTGAACCAACACTACAGAAATTCAGCTCCAAATCCAGATCCGACATCTTGACCTGGTAAGATCTAAATCTTTTATATTTCCATTTGAGGTTCTCAGTTAAGATGTCTCATCATACCAATCTTGATGAAAAGCTTGAGGGAGCTAATAAATTCCGAACCTGGAAGTATAGGATCTCCCTGGTCCTGGAAGAAAATGAGTTGGACTCCTATATCAATGAGTAGGTTCCAGTTCCATAGGGAGATGAGGCTAAGGCTTTACACAAGAAGAATTTGTTCATGGCTAAGAGGATTATTGATGATTCAATCAAGGATCACCTCATACCACAGGTGTCCTCCCTAAAGACACCTAAAGCTATGTTTGATGCCCTGACCAAATTATTTGAAGGGAAGAACATAAACCGAAAGATGACTCTGAGAAACCAACTGAAGAATGTGAAGATCCAGAATGCAGAGACCATCCAGTCTTACTTTACAAGGGTCTCTTAGATCAAGGAATAGCTGGAAGCAGTAGATGAAGAAGTGGAGAATGCAGAGATTGTGATGACCACCTTGAATGGTCTCCCTAGATCATAGGACTCCTTTATTCAAGGGATCTGTGCTAGAAAGAAGTTAGTCAAATTTAGTAGACTATGGGAAGAATGCTCTCAAGAAAAAGCTCGGATACGAGCTCGAGAAGAAAATATGGGAAGTGAAGATCAAGCTCTCACAGTTCACTCCAAGAAAAGCAAAAGAATTTCTCATCACTCTAGAGGTAAGCATTTCCATAAAAATAACACTAGAAAAGATTTGTCTAGAAGCAGATGTTATACATGTGGAGAAGTAGGACACTTTGCAAAAGATTGTCCTAAAAGACAAAATAAGAAAAAGGGAAACAAGAGAAGACATCATGCTCATGCTGCAGAGGATGATGAACCTTCCACAAAGAGAATCAGACAAGAAAGTGATGATTCTTCAAGTGATGAAGAATATGTCTTGATTTCTGCTCTCACAGGAAACATCACACATGGAAGCAATGATTGGCTTATAGATAGTGCGGCTTCCAAACATATGACAGGATTCAAAGAGTCCTTTGTAAAACTTTCAGAACATGAATCACCCCACAAGGTGAAACTTGGAGATGACTACTAGTGTCCAATAAAAGGTAGTGGGGAATCCTCCTATAAGCTAGACTTTGGAAAGTCTATGAAGATGCAAGATGTATTGTTTGTACCAGGACTAAAGAAGAACCTCCTCTCCATATCTGCATTAGATGCAAAAGGCATGAGAGTTGCATTTATAGATGGCCAAGTTATCATGTGGACAAAGGGAAAGACTATTAATGATGCAGTAGTGATTGGGGAACAAGAGGAAGGTCTATACAAGTTGAAGGGCCATCCAGAACAAGCTTTGGTACATGACACAGTAGAGCCAATTGAACTTTGGCATAGAAGGCTTGCACATGTGCATTACAGAGCATTACCACTTGCAAGCAAAGCTATTGAAAGTATTCCAAAAATTCAAGCAAAACATGATGGATTCTACAAAGGATGTGCGAAAGGAAAGAATACAAAGAAGACATTTCCAAGTAACGAGAGCAAGGAAAAAGGAATCTTGGAAATCATTCACTCTGATGTATGCGGTCCGATGTCATCAAGTTCATTAAGCAGGTATGCATACTATGTTTCTTTCATTGATAAATTTTCTAGGAAGACATGGATTTACTTCATGAAGAAAAAAGATGAAGTATTCAGCAAGTTCAAGGAATTCAAAGCCTTGATCGAGAACCACACAGAAAAGAAGATCAAGATTTTTCGATCAGATAATGGTGGAGAATTCACTTCAAGTGAATTCAAAGAGTTATGCAAAGACTCAGGGATTAAGAGGGAGTTAACCACTCCATATAATCCACAACAGAATGGAGTTGCAAAAAGGAAGAATAGAACGATCATGGAAGGTGCAAGGGATATCCTTCATGATCAAGATCTTCCCATGCATCTATGGGCAGAGGCTGCCAGAATAGCGGTGTATGTACAGAACCGTACTCCACACAAAGTACTCGAGAACAAGACACCTGAAGAAGTCTTTTTCGGCAAGAAACCAGAAGTCATCCATCTCAGAATATTCGGTTGTCCAGTGTACATACACATTCCGAAAGAAAAGAGGACAAAGTTAGATCCTTCATGAAGGAAGGGTATATTTGTGGGATACTCTGAAAGCTCGAAGGCTTACAGAATATAATTCCCAGGATTCAAGAAGATTGACATCAGCAGGCATGTGACATTTGATTAAGATTTAGCTTACAACAAATCTAGAAAGAGGCATGCTAAAGATCCTGAAGAAATAGAAGCACCCAGAATTCATGACACAACCATGAACGAAAAATATCAAGAAGAAGATCGGGAAATAGAAGAACCTCAAGAACCTATAGATCCACCTCAAGAGAAGAATCCTCATAAGAGGAAACCTGCTTGGGTATGAGAAGTTATTCAAGGTGCGGAAAGATATGGGGCTCCAGAAGAGAATCACAGAGAAAGAAAGAGAACCAGGTCGTACTTTGGTTATGTAGCCTTATTATGTGATTTCATCGATAAAGAACCTTCCAATTATGAAGAAGCGGCAGAACGAAAAGAATGGAAGGATGTTATGATCGAAGAGTATCAATGGATCATGAAGAATGATGTTTGGGATGTTGTCCCAAGACTAGAAGGGAAGTCTGTTGTAACTTCCAAATGGATCTACAAGATCAAGCATGCTGAAGATGGTAGCATAGAAAAATATAAAGCAAGATTTGTGGCTCGTGACTTCTCCCAGAAGGAAGGAATAGATTTTGAAGAAACTTTTGCACCTGTATCCAGATACACTTCCATCATATTAGTACTTTCTCTAGCTGCAGTGATCAAATGGAAGATACACCAGATGGATGTCAAGACTGCCTTCTTGAATGGTGTAGTGGAAGAAGAAGTGTATGTGGAGAAACCACTCGATTTTGAGACACATGACAGGGAGTCTCATGTGTGTAGATTGAAGAAATCCCTGTATGGTTTGAAACAAGCACCCGGGACATGGTATAGTAGAATTGACATCTTTCTATCTAGTTTGGGCTTTACAAAGAGTAAAGCAGATTCCAACCTTTACTACAAGGTTGAAGATGGAAACCCAGTGATGATCCTACTATATATAGATGATCTGTTTGTAACAAGTATGGATGGGTTGATTGTTGATATGAAGAGGAAGCTTGCTACCGAGTTCGAAATTAAGGACTTGGGTATGATGCATTATTTTCTAGGCATGGAGGTGTGGCAGAATGCAGATGGAATTTCCCTGGGACAAGGGAAATATACGGTAGAGATCCTGAAGAGATTCGGGATGATGGACTGCAAGGCCATGACCACACCTATGGCATCAAACCTAAAGCTATTGAGTGATGCTTCATCAGAGTCGGTTTATGCTACGATATATCATCAGATGATTGTATCCTTGATGTACCTGACGAACACGAGACCAGATATTTGCTTTGCTATGAACACCTTGAGCTAGTTCCTGACAGATCTGAGACATGTTCACTTTATTGCTGCAAAGCATATTCTGAGGTACCTGAAGGGTACAGTTGATTATGGGCTCAAGTATGAGGCGAATCAGAATATTAACCTGGAAGGTTATGTTGATTCATATTGGGCAAGTAGTGCCATCGATAGGAAGAGCACTTCAGGGTGTTGCTTCGGTATGGGATCAGGTGTAATCTCCTAGTTTAGCAGGAAGCAATTATGTGTGGAACTGAGTACAGCTGAAGCAGAGTATGTCACAGCTTGTTCAGCTAGTTGTGAGGCAGTATGGTTGAGGAATCTACTGTCTGATTCATTTGATATCTAGTTGGATGCTACTTGTATATATTGCGACAACCAGAGTTGCGTGAAGTTTTCGGAGAACCCGGTGTTCCATGACAAGTCAAAGCATATCGAGATCAAGTATCACTATATCATGGATATGGTACAGAGAGGAGCAGTGAAGCTCCAGTATGTTGCGATGGACGAAGAGATAGCTTATGTGTTGACAAAGCCATTAGCCAGAGTGAAGTTTGAGTACTTCAGGGAGAAGCTTGGTGTTCTCCAAATCGATATTTCCCCCAAGGGGAAGTGATGAGTCCATGAGCCATTCTGACATGGTGAGAGGATTGGTTCCTTCCATGGCTAGATGTAAGGGCTGATCCATTCTGTCATGGTGAGAGGATTGGTTCCTTCCATGTCAGATATGAGTGCTGAGCCATTCTGATGTGACTGTAGGATTGGTTCCTACATGATCAGATATAAGGGCTATTGCCATTCTCTGAATGGAGGTACCTGGTCAGTTACCAGGAATACTCAGTCTAGGACTGAGGGCCATTCTGATATGACTGTGGGATGTAGTCTCACATGATCAGATATAAGTGCAGGGCCATTCTGATGTGATTGAGGGATATGTTCCCACTTGATCAGATATAAGGGTTGTTTCCATTATGTCATGGTGAGAGGATTGGTTCCTTCCATGTCAAATGTGAGTGCTGAGCCATTCTAATATGACTGTAGGATTGGTTCCTACATGATCAGATATAAGGGCTATTTCCATTCTCTGAATGGAGGCACCTGGTCAGTTACCAGGAACCCTCAGTCTAGGACTAAGTGCCTTTCTGACAAGTCAAGGTCAGATGTAAGTGCTGTGCCTTTCCACAGATGATAGTAGTTGTATCCTATCATGTTGGTGGATGTGAGAGTTGTACCTTTTCACAGATGATAGTAGCTGTGTACTATCATGCTAGTGAATGTGAGTGTTGTTCCTTTCTGATGAGTCAAGGTCAGATGTGAGTGTTGTGCCTTTCTGATGAGTCAAGGTCAGATGTGAGTGCTGTGCCTTTTCACAAATGATAGCAGTTGTGTACTGTCATACTGGTGAATGTAAGTGATGTGCCTTTATAACATGATGTTGGATGTGTTCCTCTCATGGTCAGATGTGAGTGCTAGCCATTCTGACTTAGGGTCAGATATAAGCGTTGAAGAAGACCTACAAGAAGGCTAGGCCTACAACCAGCATGAAAAAGGGTTGGCTCTGTAGAACTTCCTGTGACAAGAAGAATCATGAGATAGCACCTATGATGATGACCCAGTGATGATCCAGATCGAGTGACGATTCAGATCCAGTGATGATGTCTCCGAGATGATCCAGATCGAGTGATGATCCAGATCCAGCAGTGATGATCTAGAACCAGTGATGATGTCCCCGTGATGATCCAAATCGAGTGATGATACAGGTCCAGTGATGATGATCCAGATCGACTGATGATCCAGATCCAAGATAAAGATGACTTGAAGATGCAGATGACGAGATGATCCAGAGAAGAAGACCTGTGCTGACAAATTGTGTCAAGAGAATACCTTCCTATTTAAGAGGGAGTGTTGATGTATATGTAACTTCGGAATGTATTCACTTGTATATTTCATGTATTGTACCCCGATGTTTATTTTGGGAAGTATCTATAATGTAATTGAGTCATGCCATGCCCCAATGTTCCTATCAGGAGGTTCTATAATGTAAACAAGTCATGTCAAGTCATTGTGGGTAACCCTCCTATTGATCAAGAGTTAAAGTCCCCGCAGTTTTGGGGCCCTAGGGTTATTAGACTCTCCTAGAGAAGTCATCCCTAATGAGTTATTGTCAAGTCGGGAATTAATATAAATAGAGAGTGAGCCTCTCTATTTATCACACACTCACTCACACTCAGTTGTAGCGCATAGCTGAGGAAGAAGAAGACACTTGGGCTAAGAAGAAAGAGGCTACTGCTGTCGGGAGATCATCTTACTATTTTGGGGTTTTACTTTTGGTGCTAGTTCTATCTCTGAGGAAGTTGTGGGGTTTTCTCCATTTATGGTTTCCCCAAGGAAAAACATTGTGTTCATTGTCTCTTGTGTTTGATTGTTGTACTTGTTGTTCTCTCAGTTAAAGATCCTAACATAATGCTAACTTGAATGATAAAAATCTAACATCTATGACACTTATGGCTTCACGTGGACAAAAATGACCACTTCAAACCCCCAATTCATGGATCTGAATTCAAAAAATGCCTATGGACATTCCAGGGCAAAAACGACTTCCATAAACCCAAAATCGTGGATCTAACTTCCCAACCGCTAAACATAACCAAAAATGAGTTTTTGGGCATGGAGAAAATGGAGAAAACAACATAAAAACGTGAGGGAAACGCACAGCAAGCTCCAGTTGTGTGAGGGAGACAAAAACAGCCCCAACAAACACCAAAAACGTGAATCCTACTACATATGCACTCATCAACACAAAAACGACTTCCCACAGATGGAGAAAAATGGGAAAACTGTAGAATCATGAAGGAGAACTTCCAGCTTGCTCACAAGGGAAAAAATGGCCTCTTTGAACCCCAAACTTGTGGTCCCTTTCTTCCCATTCACCCAGAAACACAGAAAACAAATTCTGGGCATGGAGAAGTGAAGAAAATGGCAGAGATCGTGAAGGGGAGAGCTCAACCCCCTTCCTGTTGCGTGAGAGAGCCCAACGTGAATGAGAATGGGTGAGGAATGAAATATGTGGGTGAATAATGGCTTGGGAATGCATTTCCAAGCATTTACTTACCCCACAAGTCAAAAACACGTTTTTCCAAAATGGGTGGTCTTCCCAATTCGAATTTCACCTCCATACCTTTCCCATTCCAAGGAAATAACTTCCTCAACCAACTTCTAGATGACTGGGAACAAAAGACAAAATGGTTAGTTGACATCTTGATTGGTTTTCCCTTTGACATTGGCTTTACCCCATTGGCTCAAGGGTTGATTATTTCCCCCCTCCCCTTCCTATTCCTTGTGAAATCATGCCCCCATCTCTCTAATCTTGGGGTGCATAGCTAGTTGTGGTATTTTTATTAATTTGCATTTTTACATGATCTCTCAAAACATATTGTGCTTGGCTAGCACATAAACCATCGGCATCGATTTTAATCGTTAATACATAAGACACTAAATCGATGGTGGGGCTTTGCCTTGAGATCCACACCATGATCAAATAAAAAATATTTACATCATGTGCAATTCAATACCGTGGGGTCGAAACAGGGGCACACATTCCCCTCCCCCTTGGGGTCAAAACCGGGGTGTTACAGGTTAGCTAAGGTGTTAATTTATCAGGGGCATAATTTTTTCATATGATCTCTATTTTAGGTGTTTGGTAGCTTATCTGAAAGGTCTATATGAGAAGATATATTTTGGATGTTCAACATCCAAACGTGGCTTTAATTATGTTTGGAATGTTGTGTCTCCAAAAAACATTATTTAAGGCCTCAAAACAGCCCCAAAAGTTTTGGGTCCGAAAAAAAAAACTACCAAAAATGGAAACATTGTTTTGAGCCAATGGAATAGGTGGTTGGATATCAATGTCCATCCAGACCGGTCTGCTAACCTAAAAACCAATAAAAAAATACCAAGCTAGAAAATTTTTTTGAGCTAGTGGAATAGGTGGGTGGCCACAGATACCCATCTAGATTAGTCCTTCCCCCTTAAGAAGCAATGGTCTCCATTGTGTTGATTCCGTTATAATATGGATAGATTTGTGCTAAGTCGAGCTCCTAGAGGAGTTTGGTGAGGTGAAAAGGCTACCTTTCTTTGGCAGACAGATTATCATGACCTTAGTACCTTAATTAAGGTATTAGGGTCATGAAACACCCATACTTTATCACTGAAAGTACTCCATGTACTTCATTTCATTTCCCATCATTAAATTTAGTAATTACAATGGAATTCAAAAATATCCATTGGTTACTTATAATTCAAATAGACATATACAAAAATAATAGAGACAAAATCTATTTAAATGCAACCACATATATTCAATTATCTCAAGCAATCCATCCAACACATAAATAGAACTCTATTAAACACATTTATACATAGAAGGCGTACTTATTTGAAAATGTAACTGTCTTCCTGCAGACCAACAACATTCCACCCAGTCATAGACTCTGTCAAGCCATATCTTTCTTTGACAAAGTCACCCATGAGCTAGGGCTATTAATCCACAATAAAGTACTGACTCATTCTCTATAGCTATCTCATTCCTCTAGAACCCCCTTTCCTTTCAGCCTACTATTCCAATATATGGGGATCTAACACAGGAGGGTTGGGAATTCTCTATGCCAGGACTCTAAGAGGATTTTATTTTTCCTCATATAGTTCAGTTTACAGAAAGGGCGATTGTGTTGTGGCATCAATGGTATCCATAGGGTTCCATTCTGACATAAGGTGTAGATACAAATATGACATTAGATGGGATTTATCTCTCACAAAAGAGGATCCTCCATTATGGGATAGGATCCCATAAATGAACTATTTCCCACTATTTATAGGCAAGTTCAAAACTAGCGAAGTGGCACTAGGAGTGATGAGATCTAGCCACATGGAATTCGTCCAGTGGGACCAAGTGGTACTGATGGTGGTATGGGATAGCAACATGGCATTCAAAATTTATCTAAAAATGACAACTATTCTAACAATAATCATGAACCAATGTCCTTAAAAAGTTTTAACACTTACACAAAACTTATCAAGCAATAAAATAATTCATAAATACACTACACTTATATCAATTTGATACATATCACCATTTGAAACCACAAAATCATGTACTCATTTTCCATCCCATGGTATATCGATCCAACACATGGTATTTCAATCCTCATTTTCCATCCCATGGTATATCGATCCAACACATGGTATTTCAATCCTCATTTTCGAGCCCATGGTATACCAATCCAACACATATTATTTCAATCCAATGCAATATTTGCATACACATGATATTTCAATCCTCATTTTACAACCCATGATATACCATGTTATTTCAATCCAATGCAATATTTATGCAATTATCATTCACAGTAATTAAATCAATTACCCATTATTCTAATATTATAAATGTATTACAATATTAGGTGGATGTAATTTACTTGAGAGAGTTATTTACTTTTTAATTTTTTTGGACACCGATATGATTGTGTTGAAAGGTGTGCGTTTTATTGTTCAATAGTTTTACATATATGGATTTAATGTTTTGTTTAATATTTTTACATATATGGATTTAATATTTATTTTTGTATATGGGTAATTCTTTTACTATTATTTATTTATTTGTGTTGATTTTAAAATTAACAATTTTTCCAGAGGAAAATATCAGTTCCTTGTTATTTCATTGAAATCAAAGGTAACTTCGTTACAACCTCAGCTATTGATATACACATGGCATAAAAAAAGTGATGTTCATCATCAACAAACAGAAACAGTAGATCAGCTTCGCAAGAGTACTGGTCTAAACCTTCAAAGGCATCTCATATAATCTGAGAATCTCGACTACATCCACACCACAAATCATTCAACAAACAAAGAATACATGACTTGTACTGAAGTAGCTTATCCAAAGAAGCAATACCAGAGTGAGATTAGTGATATGAGGGAATCATCCACCTCAATCATCCAAAGGATGTCAAAAACTTCAGCACATAAAAGGACTCAAGTGCTAAGGGCTAGAAAAGCTGAAAAGTGCCCTGATAAGTACATTCACCATCTGTGAACTCAGTATACTGTAAGAGGCCTGAGGCCAAGGTTAATGCTTCTTTGGATAAGTTATCAGCCTTAGTATTCTATTCTCTGAATATGTGAACCACATCTAGCTGGATGAACAAGGGTTCCAAATCACGGATACATTGACACCAGCCATCAAGAGCAAGTGAAGATAGTGTTGATCTTCTATTGAACCAATTAATGATGACAGTGGAGTCTCCGTGAATGTGCAGAGTGGGTAAGCCCAAGGATTTAGCACAATATAGGAGAGTCCATAAAGCAAGTAGTTTAGATCTTGTGTTTATACTCAGACCAACACCCATTTTTATGTAGAAGTAGTGATCCTGACTGATCAAAAGATGAACACCTATACCTCCTGTTCGATTGGCTAAAGCCCCATCAAAGAAGCCAGCAGGAAAATCATAAATAGGATCCAATCCAATATTTCTCCTTTTAGTTTTCTACTAAGACAAAAACAGGATAGAGCTGAAGTTGTTCCATGATAGTGTGTACAATAAAGAGCAAATCAGGATTTTTGTCTTCAAAAATACATTTGTTTCTGGCCAGCCAAATTTGACAAGTCAAAAGAGGAGGAAGATAAATAAGATTATTTCCTTTGCTGAACCAGGAAGAAACATTAAGTATGTAGTTAGCCTCCTTCCAAAAATATGGAGTGTCGAGAAAGGATCTAATGTGAGCTATTACCAGTCTGGTAAAGTTGCATTCATGAAATAAATGATCAACTAATTCAGAAGTTGATCTGCATAGGCAGAACCAATGCGGTCCAATCCAACCTTTTTTTATGAGGTTGTCCCAGGTATGGACCCGATTTGATAGACAAAGCCAGCTATAGCAAATAATCTTTAGAGGGATGCAAAATTTCCAAATTCTGATAAGGGTATCGGCTGGTCTACTGGTGACAGAGATATTGGCAATCAGCTCATACATTAAGTTGGATTTGACCAGGCCCGTCAACTTGTTATACATCCATACCAGAGTATCAGGTGAATTACTGATGCAGACTCCTCCATGATGAAGTCCTTTTATGTACTGAGTCTAGGCAACCTTCCATTGACCCCCCAGTTCAAGCTCCTCTATAGTGAACCAATATCCAGTAGATGTAGTAGCATCCCCCCCATTAAGGGCATCTGATAGGTAAGAAATGCCATAATCTTCCAGATGTAATCTGAGATCCTCCGGTAAGATATATTCAGATGTGAGGCCAGCTATAGGATCAGTACCAATCTTAATACTCTTGCCATTACCAGTCTTCCACCCCAGGCATCTAGTAGAATCGTTATAAAATTATAAAGATATTAATGTCTATTAAGATTATTAAATATTTTTTACTCATAGTATTTTAAGAATATATATGTAACATAATTATTATACATTATTTTAAAAAGAGATCTAATATATAGATCAAATCAAATCTTTAAAAATTAAGTTTTTTTCAATATTTATACTTTTTTTTATTATTTTAAATTTAATTTAAGTAAATATGTTATTTTTCATTATCTCGATGATGAATACTAATATGTTAATATTTTATTATTTTTTATAAAAGAGAGGTGTCATCTCGAAGACAAGTGTTGGTGTGCTGTAGAATATGTTTCTCTAAGCAAAAATTATTATTAAAAAATTAAAAATATATATATTAATTTAAATATAAATATAAATATGTTATTTATATAAATTATTATTAAAAACTAAAAATATCTATATTAATTTAAATATAAATATAAATATGATATTTATATAAACATAATATTATAGTATAAATATTTTAATAATAACAAAAAAATTGTGATGTTACAGTATAAATATTTCAATAATAATAAAAAAAGTGATTTTACATATAATATTCCAATATAAATATTTCAATAATAATTGAAAATGTGGTGAGGATTAATTTTAAATTATGTCGAGATTACAACTGATTTAATAAAAATGTATACTTTAAAGAGGGTCTCTTTTTATGTAGTAGTCGTCACATGGGATTGGCTATTGCAAAAACGTGTGTAAAAGGTGGATGATGTCTCTAGATCTTCACCTAACTTTCTCAAGATTGTTGTGAATGAAAGTAAAGCCAACTTCTTGGTGAAGTATTTGGAAGGGAGAAAAGAACAATCTTTAAGTGTTAATCATGTGTTTAACAAAGAATGGATAATGCGCTATTGAATATATTATATGATATGCATAGTTTCATGTGAAAAGTATACTTTGTTTTTCACATGGAAGTGTGGAGCTTTGAACTTATTTGTGTGTTAAACCCTGTCGAAAATACAATTTTTATCCAGAATACATGCTGAGCTGAGAATACAAACGGATCCGAGAATCAAGCTGCACAGGAGTCGATCTGTGGTCTAGTGGGAGTCAACCATCCAAACTGACCATTACATTGTCCCCTATTGGATTGCAAATGTTTAGTGTTAGCCTTATCATATGGCACCTTTAAAATAATGTGCATGATAATAGTGTTAGCCTTACCATGTGAAAGGTGCATGATAATAAGGAGCAATTTCATAGTTCAAAGATCAAAGATTAAGTGTATACCGAACTATTAGAATTTCAATAGTTTAAATTTGTGATTCCATTATAGTGTCACTTCTTTGAATCAATTATGTTGATAAAGATAGTGATCTATATTTTCACTTCTTTTTATATAAATTATATAGAAAAAAATAAAACCGAAGTTAAATCATGTTTATTTGTGCATCTTACATGTGTAAAGTGTATTCTTTTAAATGTCCAAGTTATAGGTCCATGTTAGTTGTAATATTACATCGACTTTTCTACTAAATCAAATTTCATAATATGTATTTAGGTGTATATAACATATATAAATTTATTGTTGGTTTTAGCGTTTAGTAATATTACATCGACTTTTCTGACTTTTCTACTAAGTTGATGTAATATTACATCGACTTTTCTATTAGTGTTTTTAGCGTTTAGTAAACTTTTGTTGTAGTAATCAAGTTTAACTCTGTGTGCTTCCAACTAATCAAATACCATACGAACCAAGTGGAAACATATTTAGATTCACACAAGTGAAGAATCCACCCATTTCAAATGGTCATTTATCTAACACCTCACTAACTTTTCTATTGGTTCATATGGCTAGTTGGGTCAGTCATGATTTACTATGCTTGGTTTTCTTAAACACACAATTCTCAACAATTTTAGGAATGATATAACTATGAGTGGATCTAGGGTCAAATAAAATAGAAATAGATTGCTAAGAAATCTTACCTTCAACCTCAACCATAGTTGATTGGTGTTCTGCTTGAAATTCCTCTAATGCAACATAAATTCTACGGATTGTCCTTGCCACTTGACCCACAGTTTCAATTTCTTGAATGTTATGATCTTGGTTTGCAATTCCATTCTGATGTGAATAGTTTCCAAGAAAACGGTCCTCTCCACATCCAAAAAATCGAAGTGGCTCTCTTTGCTTGTCTCCCATCATCCTAGTTGTCTTTGTCACACAATGTAGTGGTTGCCTTGGTTGATTTCTGAAATTAGGAGGCTTGAACCCCTTCTTTATTTGGTCAAACTTCCCATTTTTCTTGTCCTTCCATGCCTTATGGAAATCCGTCTTGCTTTTGGCTTGATCATAACAATACATGGCCTTTCTCATGATCTCATCTAGAGTTTGAGGCTCATCAAATTCAATTCTATCTTTTTAGGACTAAGGCAACCCACTTAGAAAACGTTGGATTTTTATTTTATCATCTCTAATATATTTGGTGTATTTCAATAGCTCCAAATATTTATTTGCATATTCCTCCATTGTCATTTGGCCTAGTTTCAGTTCATGGAAATCTTTGATTTTTCCATCATAATACTTATCAGAGAGGTACTCTTGCTTGAAGTATTTCTTTATTTGATTCCACACAATATTCCTTTCATTGATCTTCTTCACTTGCCTAAGGTGATCCCACCATATAGATGCCCTTCCATTCAAATTGAATATAACCACCCTTGCTTTCATATTTCCTTAGTAGTCTTGAACTTCCTCGTCCCAAAAAGTGAAACCTTAGCTTCTTGACCAAATTTTACCTCACCATCAAAGGTAGGACGTTTGTCCTTTCTAAATTCTCCATGCAAATTGTCCTTGGAGGACCTCTTCCTCTTATTCCTATGAGATGAAGAGCTTGATACTTCAGTGGAATACTTAGAGTTAGGTGACTCACCAAAAGAGAATTTTGGAGTGTATGACCTACCTCTGGAAATCCTTCTTGAACTATGGGACCTCTTGTGAAAATATCTCCTTGAGCTACTCCCACTCTTTTCTTGATTTTCTTAGTGATTCCCAAAATTAATTTTCCTTTGGATGTTTATCAGACTTTGAAGCATAGCTACATTTAGTTTCTTTTGTTCTTCTTGAGCTCTAAGTATCCTTTCATTTTCTACTCTACAACTCTGCAGTTATAACCTTAGGCTTCTCATAATTTCTGCAATTCTTGGGGGTGTCACTTGGTTTGTCCTGCCATTGGATTTTGTCTCTGTGCTCTCAATCTGTATGATTTCCCCAAAGGCATCTATCTCAGCTTCATAAGGGTCCTATGCATCGTCCATAATGATGTTCTTAGCCCAACCAACACCAAGATTTCCCAACTGCATTATACCAAAATCTTACCCTTAATAGTAATGAATATGAAAAAAGTGTTCATATAAACACATTTGTTAGATTTATTACATCCTCATAAAATTAAAAATCAATTTTCATGTATTCTGGAAAATACCCATATTGACAGTTTTTTTTGTCAAATTGTGGCTACAATAACTTTTCTGATCGATTACAAAAACATCTGAATCACCAATTCATAATTTGACCTTGTAACAATGTTCCCCTTTGAATAATGTTTTCTATGAAAGTATGCTCGAATATGATTAATGAGCACAAAGTTGTAGTCCTGCAAAATTGTCAAATTGGCCCTTCTGCACATTTCTTGTAGGTGCATTTAACCCTAGAAACGAACTTCAGACACCTACAAAAGATCACCTATGGAGAATTAAAACAACTTCTCTATTGGCTTAGATAATGCATATGATGAGGATTACCCAATGTCCTTCCCTTCTCTGATCTAATGTTGCAAATACCTTTTATGAAATTTTGGTATTAACTACTTTTGTATTTTTCCCACTTTCTCTAGATGTATAAATTTTACAATTATTAACATCTCTTATAATTCACAAGTTGCCCCAATTTTTACACTACTTCCACAATTGCAGTTCAACTCCAGAACCAATTTTGTTGATTTAAAAAAAATGGGGGTCAAGGGAGCTTTCCCCCTTGGGGCCTCCTTGAGTTGTTGTAAGGAGGGTCAAGAGCAATGCCCTCTTTTGCTTTAGTAAATAAATCAATTTCGTGTAATATAGCACATAAAAAAAATGGAATTTTGCACTAACCTGGCAACAGTGCCGACATGGCCTCGCACGCATCTACTGAGGTGTTAGAAAGGTTCGACTTGTCACCCTGTGGCACAACCATGTCACCCTCCATAGGAATCCATGACGCAATACCACCCAATATTGGGTGCCAATGCATCTATGGTTTTCCCACTACTAAAAGCGGTAACTCCTCAAGAGGAAAGTGGTTTTGAAAAGTTCTTTGCGGAGGAGTTGTCAATGAAAAAGTGGTGCATTCCCTGTGCAGTTTGGCCCAACTCCTCACTCGCCCAAATTAACCAACGCGTAATTTATCAGTGAGTTATGAGCGATGGTCGTTGATCTTATAGAAGATCCGGCGATCGGGTCTTTGTTCACTCGTTATTACCCATCATGCACAATTCCAAGGAATTGTGGATCACGATCGTCAATCTACCCTACCATCTAATGGTTATATTTTCATATAGCTCCTCCCTTCCTCTAGGGAAATTGCCTATGTGTGGGTCCAATGTGGTGGGTCCACATCATGCTTTCCACCCATGTGGATCCTCCACGTCACCTGTCCACATGCCCCATGTGGGGCCCACTTAAATTACCAAGAATTTTAAAATTTCAAAATTACATCAAATTTTATATCTGGGAATAAGGGATTATTATTGAATTAAATTTGGCCCCTTATTCGCTATCTAACAAAATCCAGATTTTTCAACAACATTCCACTGCAACTGTAATTTTGAAAATTTCCATTAACCAATCTACCTCTCCCTCTGGTATATTAGGGATCTAATCCATGACTTGGTCATAATACCATCTGACAATTAAAACCTTGAAATTTTCATAGGATCATTTCGTCTACAACTCGTAATTCTACATTCTGGCCCATGTAGCTCTAGTGTTGCAACCAGAAGCTCTGATACCACTCTATAATGTCCTCGTCCCTCATTCTAAGCAATAGGAGGGGACATTAACTAAAGTCGGGGCCTCTAAATTTCGCCCCATGATCATAGTTACGAATTAATACATCTAAATGTGTGTGCAGATATGTAAATAAACACACACACAACGAAAAATAAATCAATCCACACACGCACAACATGCAGTTATAGGCAGAATTATCACAGGAACATAATAAAATTATTACACATCAAATACAAAAGAGAATACTTATTTTTAACAAAGAATATCCAAGCAACTAGCTATGTAAGAGCAATTTTCCACCTAACCATAGCCACTATGTCCAACACATACTCTTTATGTTAAGAGGTCACCCTGAAGCTAGGCTATGAGGCCACGAGGGAAAAGGAAACATCTATAGTCTTCTCTCACTCATCCCACCACCTGTCATGCTCTCTATGCTTAGCCAAAAACCTCATCCAGAGCTCTAAAATGATCTCACTAAGCCATCACAGCCATGATACTCCTTCCAAATGCCTCATACAATACAAGGAAGGCATTTCCATCATTAATCCACATTTCCCTCAAGAAATCCAACCCTTACAGTGCTTACCAGTGTGTGCAATAAAATTCCAAACTATTTTATGTGATTGGAGAACCTCCTGCAACTAATTATTGGCTTCTCAAGCATCCATAAGTAGCAGAACTCAATGGGTAAAGGTTCCTAGCTTTCCCAACCTCTCTACTCACCTACAACATCTATTTTCCCTTCCAAAATTCAGCTTTGTTTCTAATTTCAAATTTTTGGGTTCAACACAGTCTGGTAAATGGGCATGAACAGCAGTAGGAAACTCTACATAGTGTAGAAACATGCATGAGAGAATGATAGATTAGGTGTCGACTCCAAGGGAAATGAGATCGGGGTGAAAAGACAATTGAAATAGCTTCTGACCATAGAAGAAAAGGACTCCAAATAGCTGAAAAAACTATCATCACCCCCATGATTCAATATGGCATGAAGTGACTTTCCCCACCAACCTCACATTTGCATTCAATGATTGGGTTATTAGTCAGCATGAATTAATTGCCTAATTTAAAGCACATGGCAGAATTTTAGATGAGTTCTAAGGTTGACACTTAGAAACATAGGATTTAGTTTCCCATAGGACCCATTTTCCCTTCCCCTCTGGTGGAATCATATCCCCTCTAGTGCAATCATAGGCCCCCTTTCCTCTTCCCCTCTGGTGGAATCATAGCCCCTCTAGTAGAATCATAGCCCCCTTTCCGCTTCCCCTATGGTGGAATCATAGCCCCTCTAGTGCTATTTACATATCCATCTTGGACCATTATATTAATTTCCAACGTAATATTTACATACATTTCGAATTGGCATGATAATGCAATCATACGGTCCAAATAAAAATATATACATCATACATGTCTAGCCATTCATTAGTCGGTCCTTGGCCTTGAGCTCTGCACTGAGAATCCATACTAGCATATTTACATCATTTACATAATTTTGATTATATACATTCCATGTCAAAACTGAAGGTATTACAACGTCTTAGAGTTTGCCTTGGTCCACTAGTTCCAATATAAAACCACGACCCGAAGCCTTCATCCCACAATCATCAAGTATGATCGGAGCTCCATTAATGACCATGAAAACCCGAACACTTCCCTAAGGAGCCCATCATGTATTTGTATCCATGGGGATATCACCATTATGAAACACAATCATCCTCCACGAACTTAACAAAAAACCCACCATAGTCTTGTACCACTGCGGACTGAAAATGACCACGCGGAAAACCTTTTGCATACGACCACCCTTCTTCATAATCCACTTGTCACTTCACATAACAATGCCAAACTCCTCTTTTCAACAAAACATCGCCATGTTTCGAACTCCTCTCACCGCATGCTACAAGATCCCTTAGCTATCACCCGCATCCGAGGAATAAAATTTATGTTTTTACCTATTAAGAAAAATGTTTTTAAGTGTTAATCATATGTTTAATAAGCATTGGATAACTTGTTATTGTTATCCAATGCTTATTAAAACATCTCATGTATTGGTATATTTCAGCATCTCATGTATTGGTATATTTCTTTATTGCCATATTTCAGCATCTCATGTATTGGTATTTCATATGTCATATTTCTGCCTGTTTACTTATCGATAGCCTATCAGCAAGCAGATTATTACTCTGGATGGTCTGCATGAATTTCACCTACATGCTGGAGAATTTCTGACCTGAATCTCTCAGGGATGATGAGAAAAGTCTGCATTGTTCAGACTTTATATTTTCTGCACATATGGATGCATGCTGCTAGTTTTTGCCTTTTTTTCATGTGTACATCTGAACTTGACTAGCATCTACTATGATGATGTTTATGTATGTCTTTTGATTCTTATTGAATATCAAAGACCGGTATTTTTTCTTCTGAAAAAGCATTGGATAACTTGTTATTGAATATATTTATGACATGATATGCACCGTACCATGTGAAAATCATGTATGTTTATTGTTAGCCTTATCATGTGGTAATCTTAAAATAATGTTTAGTTGTTTTGCAATGAACAATAAAAAAACTATAGAGAAGAAGGAGGTGAGAACAAGGAGGGTTGCTAAGCAGCAAGTAGCCACCATAAACATGGTTGTTTATATGAGAAAGTAATTTTAAGCATTAGAAGATATAATAATGTAGTAAAAGATGAACGAATAAGCCAAAATTGAAATGATATGCCACCTTGAATTTAATATATAACATGCATGAGAAACATTGATTATATGCCCCATGGAAGGTGATTTAAAAAAAATGGTGGATCTTAATGGTAATAAATAAATAACCAGATATTTGCTCTAAATGGTCAAGGGCCTCTAATAAATAATCGGGCTTTGCTTTAAATGTTAACTGGCCTCACCAACCTTTAAACTGACAGTTGGGTAGGATATTGAAATGTGAGCCTTTATGGAGCATAATTTCATGTCTCCTCAATGAGCGTTCAAAATTGAACCCTTCGCAACCCTTCCAAAGGGTTCTAGCCCTTCCTAGAAGTGTAAAGTTAAAATTGGCCTTCAAAAAAAAAATTAAAATCTGGATTTTACCTTTCCAATTGAGAAGGCCGTGATTTATATCAACTTTTCAAAAGAAGGGCAACATTTGAAATTACCCATCCATGTAAATTTGCCAAGATGTTGAAATTCCTATGCTATAAAGTTCAACTCATCATTCACAATATTAGAAATATGATCAATTATAATCACTCACTCACTCATGTGATGCACTCACTACTTAACTGTGCAAGATGACTCCTGAGTCACTTGGGGCTGCAATCTAAAGTGTGACAATGTGTCAACAACTACGACTATAACAAAAAAGAAAAAATACTAGTCTACTACTAGGCCCGAAACGAGCTAAAACATTTGTGCCTACTACCTATGTGAACCTTGCTACCAATGTTCACTCTTTTTTTGTCAAAATGAAATTCAAAAGGTCGGTTTGATGAGTCCTCCTCTACAAGACTTCATTTCTTGCATGAATATCATGGACTCACGATAACTATAAACAACACTCGATGTCGTGCAAATACAAATAATGGCATGTAGCTAGGATCACAAACTGTGCAAAGGTCGATTTATGCATTGCTATAGAGAGGTGGCATTGGGCACACGATATGGAGAAACAATGGTTATTAATAAAATTAAAATAAACAATTGTTGGCTCAAGAATAGTCTTCAATTTGATGGGTGGAATGATCGTGATGTAATCTCCCTTCGTCCTTCCAAACATTTGTGGTTTCTCACAGCATTTGTCCTCATCACCACCAAAATACATATAAAAATTACTTGTCTTTACATCCTCTTCCCTTTAAATCCTCGTCTCATACTCATAACTAAGGATTATTATGCATGCACATCCTCACCTTATAACACGAATTGGGTCAAGGCATAGAGACAACCATAAAATATTAAATGTGTCCAGATGCAAAGAGTAAGAGAAAAGTATTAGTAAGTCTTATATTAAATTTACCATATAAGTCTTTAATTAACACTATCGACTAACATTTGACACGTAGGATTGTTGTGATCTTCTTATCACTCCTTACCATTGTGATTGCAAGGCATTCTTTGAAGGTGAAGTCCATAATTTTAGGTCTTCTACCTCAATATCATGCCTTTTGGTAAGATAATAAAGAGGGTAGTGGCATGCATCAGCATGGAAAACGGTTTCAACATAGAGGTATACACATTAATTGTTTTCATTGAGTAACTTAAATTCCTACCCATGACTGTGGATTCAATGAATTGTGGATTGGGACAAAACAAAAGAAATTTTAGAGCCTTGAGCCCTTAATCTAGCCATTAATAAACTACTTTTGGTATTTTGGTTCAATTTAAAAGGTAGATTGTTGAGACTCGGACATGCAGTGAGTTGCAACGATTCAATTGACTTATGCTTGATTGCATTTCCCCTCCATCCCATACATGTATGCTTTCACGACAAGTGTTGAACAAAAAAATTGATGCCCCGACCCCACTTATGCTAGCTTTGCTAACTTGCTTGGTATGTAGGTAATTTTTTGTTTAATGTTTTCTAAGTTGTGTATTATTTTTCCTTAGGTTTCCAATCCTTATCATTCTTACATCTCTCAATCTTGGATTGCGCATGGATGCCCCAATATGGTTATGACATAGTCTAAGTAGTATTTTTTGTATAATGAAGTGTGCTCCAACTGGAAAAAATACAATAGAATAGTTGTTATGTTACTGAAGTGTAAAATTAATGATACACATGACAACTTAATGTATTCAAATTAAGTTTTATTGAAAATATATCATTTTTTCATGTAAATATTAAGAGGTGCTCAATTATTAAAATTGTAAAAATTTGAAAAAACAATGTTTATTTTTTGCATATTTTTTCGTAAAAAAGTTTAGTTAATTTATAGGACAATCTACAATTATTTTTATTTTTTAAGGGATCCAATAATAAATGCCCTTCCAATTGAAATTAAGACCCACCCTTCAAATTTGATCACAAATGCCCTTTAATTTGAAATTAAGACCCACCCTTCAAATTTGATCACATGGGATGTGGAGGTTGACATGTGAACAAATTTCCACGTTCAGGCCATGCACCAAGATGACCACGTTCTAATGTTGGAACAATGCCACGTGCTGCAATGTACGGGAGTCTCGAAGGGAACCAGCAAGGCAAATGCATCTTTAAAAAATTGCATGTACATGAGTCCTAAGGGGAAGTTGGAACCATCAAGACCAATGCATCTTAAAAGAATCCATGCAGGAGTCCTGAATGGAACCATCAATGCCAATGCACCTTGAAAGAATCCCCGCAGTAATTTTTTTTTTTTTTTCTTCAGGAGGAAAAAACCAGTCCTTGTTATTCTTTATTAAGAATCAAAGGGCCTTGGTAACAGCCGCCCAAAAGGGAAAACATCAGCAAAGATACATCAAGACGATAATGGATCACGTCCATTTGCAGCCGAAGGGAATGGAGTGCAATAACATGAGTTCCCATCAGAAATCTGCCTCATCATGTAAATGATCTTTCTTTATCATTCCTATCTATCGAGAAACATAGGACCAGAGCTGCGGTCCAAAAGAGACACTCAGTCAACATACAGTACATGTTTAAAATGATGGGGAGATATCTCCAAAACACGCTCAAAGGAGCTGGAAAGAGTCACTAGTGACCAAATGGTCATCAAAAAATTCAAAAAAACACCCAAAACCGGGAGAGTATGTGAGTGCTTGTTTTGAAAGACGGTTTGCAATCCCATTGTATTCCCGATAGATATGAATGATAGTGAGATCTTTGAAGCTTTTTAGAAGCTTTTGTGATTCCCTGCACCAGTGAAGGAGCTCTGGTGGGGAGAGCGCAGAAATACCTTTAGCCCAGTTGATAATGACCTGTGAGTCACCGTAAATGCGGGCTAAAGGGATTCCCATCATTTGGGATGAGTGCAGAACTGCCCAAAGTTCAAGAAGTTCTGCTTTTGTATTGGATCCATGTCCGACCCCAGCGCAAATTCAAGACGGTGATTCTCATTGAGATACAAACAAAAACCAATGCCCGCTGCTGAAGAAGTAGATTCTCCATCGAAGTAACCACATGGGAAAATCATGCGTGGTCTAGGCCCGATCTGTCTGACTGATTTTATTTCCCTACCCTTAGTGACAGGCCGAGAGGAAGAGATATGTGCAGCATTTAATATCTGGTGCATAACACACAAAATATTTACCTTATTACCATCAAAAACAACTCTGTTACGAGCTTTCCAAACAGCCCAAATCGCAAAATGAGGGATGTAAAACAGAGCCGAGCTACGTTGATAGGAGGCGACCCAATCTTCAAAAAAAACTGAAATAGAATCTGCTACAGGAGGAATACTCAGCTGCAACTGATCACATACAGCCCCCAATATACATCTCCATATCGGACAGCTAGCGAAAATGTGGTGGACAGTTTCATCATTTGCAAAACACAAGGAGCAAATACCAGGCCCTATTTTCCCTCTCTTCTGTAAATTGTCCCAGGTGAGAATTTTATTTCTCAATACTAACCATGTAAAACATCCAATCTTCCTTGGAAGGAGATTTGACCAAAGTGAGATGTACACTCGGCTGCCCGGATCATGTTGATATGAATTGACAATACATTCATAGACTTTATCAGCAGAGATAAAACCATTAATTTTATTATATTCCCAAATCAGCGAGTCAAAATCAGTAGATAATCGAATGCCATTCAGATCCAGGCACCTGATAAAAGAATTCCATATAATTTTCCAATCACCTTCGAGATATAATTCTTCAGCAGTAAACCAGTAGTGATGAGCATCTGGTAAAGAATTATGTGCCTATGCAAGAGTAATAATTCCCAGGTCCTCCAGATATGTTCTCAGATCTTCAGGAAAGTGAAGAGATGCAGGATTGCCAATCACAGGATCTGTACCAATCAGTATATCATTACCATTCCCCACTTGCCAAGTAAGATGGGATCCCATCCAGGGACCATTACTGTGGCCCGTCTCAGGTCATTGCAAAGATTTACATTAAAACATGTACCAGAAATATATGAAATGCACTCAAGTCAGACGCCCAGCCAGAGGTAACTGTTCATATAAATGAGCACGAACACTGGTTCATTATCTTTTATTTGGTTCTCGAGATCCCAACTAAGCGTGTGTCCTAAATGATATGAACATGGACCTATCAACAAAAACAACAGGTTTGATTCGTAAATGACTAATTTCATATCTTTGCTTTAATTCTGTACATTCTAACTACAATATTTTTTTAAAATTTGTTGTAATTACATCATGTTGGTCCAACCCTATTGGTAAGATATGATAACTATGATGACCTATCAACCCCAACGGTTGTGAATGAGTGTAAAGGGGGATTGAAACTTGTGGAGGATCAAAAGAAAGATGACAGACGCTCCTGGACCAACGAGTGATCCTGCGGGGAAGCCTTGCAGAAGAAAAAGGAACAGTCATGGCGAAGGAGGGTAACATATTCCACGGCTTCAGCACAAATACCTCGGATCCAAATTGTTCACCCATCCATGGCGTGAAATTGAGGCCTAGAGCACTGATGAGGATTTGGATGAAATTAGAGGATTTATCGACTTGGGATTTTGTTTCAGCAAAGAGGAAGAGCATCACGAGCTTTCCTTGGAAATTGCATCACGGATTGATCCTCTTACATAAGTCCAATGAGCACCATCTGCAACACATGTATAATTGCAAGTCCAGGTATTTTCATTTGCAACTGCATCTTTTTGCTTTAAAGAAGTTTGTAGCCCAAGCAATTGTAAGTAGCTCTATCTCCAATAGGCTAAACATAATAGATCTGTAAGGTATGACTATTGCTTTCCAATGTTTCCATAACAAGAATGCATGATTATTGTAATAGTTGTCTTGTATAAGCGTATTGAGCACAAAGGTGGGAATCAATGTGATAAATATGCCCAATGTGCTAGTGACACGAGATTGAAACAAAATGCAATTAAAAAAGAGATTTGGCGCAGCTGTGTTGGGTGGAGTCACCTGACTGTTAGTGTCGTGAAGCACCTGCATTCCTGCAACATCGGCCTGGTGGTTAGCTTTGTAGGCAGTGATTATTTGCAGAGCAAAGAGATGTGCAGAAGAATATCTGAGGCCACGAGCTGTACAGCTGGCCTCATCTTGAGGTAGAGTGTCATTTTTGGTTTAAAAACTTAGGTCAAGGCAGAGACTATGAGTACTTTTATTACATATGCATTAATGTTATCTACAAGATAGCATTATATCCGTAACATTTTATTTTATGCAGAATTTATGAAGTATGTTGTTGGCACTTCTTACATTGCTAGTTGTTCTGTCAGTGTGAAGCTGGCACATAACACTGCTATCTGCTGCTTGAAGCTGCCACATAATACACATACACAACATATCTCTTGAAGCACCTGCCACATATCTGGAATTCTAAGCATCTGGCATGCAACCTCCTCAATCAAAGCAACATGTGTAACCTGTGTGCACCACTTGCAAAAGCATTGATTATTCAACAACATTGGTTATTCAATAAACACCTCGATAGGTTTTCCAACAGAATATGAAATAGAATCACTAAATATGAGATGTAATCAACAAGTAATATGAGCTGCTAAAACGAACAAAATAGAGGAGCATTAAGCAGCTCATTTGAAGACAGATTGTTGCATTGGCTTTAGACCCTAAATTAGAGAAAAATAAATCTTTCTATGCACATATTTCTCAGGCAACTCAAGTCAAAGGGGATGATCGACTAGTTATTGAATTGAAATCTAGCAATGATATTCAATTCAATAACTAGTCGATCATCCCCTTTGGCTTGAGTTGCCTGAGAAATATGTGCATAGAAAGATTTATTTTTCTCTAATTTAGGGTCTAAAGCCAATGCAACAATCTGTCTTCAAATGAGCTGCTTAATGCTCCTCTATTTTGTTCGTTTTAGCAGCTCATATTACTTGTTGATTACATCTCATATTTAGTGATTCTATTTCATATTCTGTTGGAAAACCTATTGAGGTTTTTGTTGAATAACCAATGTTGTTGAATAATCAATGCTTTTGTAAGTGGTGCACACAGGTTACACATGTTGCTTTGATTGAGGAGGTTGCATGCCAGATGCTTAGAATTCCAGATATGTGGCAGGTGCTTCAAGAGATATGTTGTGTATGTGTATTATGTGGCAGCTTCAAGCAGCAGATAGCAGTGTTATGTGCCAGCTTCACACTGACAGAAAAACTAGCAATGTAAGAAGTGCCAACAACATACTTCATAAATTCTGCATAAAATAAAATGTTACGGATATAATGCTATCTTGTAGATAACATTAATGCATATGTAATAAAAGTACTCATAGTCTCTGCCTTGACCTAAGTTTTTAAACCAAAAATGACACTCTACCTCAAGATGAGGCCAAATAAGAGGACTAAATTGGCCATTGGTTGGTAAAATGTGCCTCTTTTTTTTTCATTCAAAAAAAGATCTTATATATTGGATATATAAAAAGGTATCACCAAGATATTTACAATTTTACATCCAAGTCGAATGTAACACAAAGTCCCTAAACATATTCATATCTACAAGCCAGAAAGTTCAAAATAAGTTCAACTTCTCATCATATTATCCAGATATCCTATCCACTCGATATTCCCCATCTGGTTTCTACCATGGCAATTTATGTATTAACCAATACATATTTTACCCCCGGTATGAAATTCCAATATGAACCATAAGATATATCAATCTTATGCGTTCAAACAGAAAGGTCAAATAACTAAAAAGAGCCAAAAAAGGTAAATGCAGATGGATCATGTCCATCCCCACGGGCCACCAAAAAATGTCCAAGAGGGCCCGCTAATGCCTGCTTTGATAAGTGATCAGCCTCACAATTATTCTCCCGATATATACGCTGGATGCTGATCTTCAAAACTTGCCGCTGCAACTGTCTAATACGTTCCATCCAATATGTAAGGATAACTGCTTCCAATTGGATAGTGCCTTCAAACCATTGAACAATAACCTGGGAGTCTCCTGCAATTTGAAGTGAATCGATACCTATGGATCTAGCAAAGTGTAGTAAACTCCACAATGCTAGTAATTCTGATCGGGTGTTAGTACCAAATCCACAATTCCACTTAATGTAAAATCTGCCCAGTAGAGGCGAAATGAGGATAGCCCCAACTCCACATTTTTTACCTCCATCCTGTGAGGCCCCATCGAAGTATCCAACAGACATGTCATGTTGAAAGGAAGGTGGCAGAATGATACAAGAAGGTTTTACACGGAGACGAATGGGACCCTCATTCCATAAAAGCTGAAGCTTATTAACAATCTGGAGCGGAGTAGTTTTGATATTCCTGAAGATATGTGAGTTCCTAG